>JBAOKB010000011.1:0-81810 GCA_037044905.1 Hortaea werneckii | reverse complement strand
TGCGCCTGCGTACCAATCCAGTAGGAAAGAGCCACACCAGCCGTGATACAAGATCCAAAAGATACCAGGAGCAAGGTACCACGACGGTGCGTCTTGAGGCATTCTGCTTGCCACGCTGGCACCGTAGATGCGATGAAACCGTTGCCCAAGCCGGCGATGACACGGCCTGCGATGTACTGCCCAAGATCAAAGGAGCACACTTGTACGATCTTGCCAATGTTCATGATAGCAAGGCCAAACATGACTGAGCCCTTGCGGCCAAGCAAATCACCGACGAATATCGTCACCATCTAACGCCCTTGAGTCAGTTGTTGAGTAGGATTATTTCATGAGTGGAAGCACTTACAGCGCCGACAAAGCATCCGAGATTCCACGAAGAGACGGTGATACCGGCAAGGTTAACAGTGTCCAGCGTCGGATGACTGACAGCATCGATCCTAGGGAACTCCTCGCGAAAGCTCTTGACGAGCATAAGCCCACCGATATCACCCTGTCCGAAGCCAAAGGAAAGGAAACATAGGCCTGCCGTCAGGCCGATGGCCGTTCGTAGGGCTCCGCCACTCAACCCCATATAACGGGCATGAGGCAGAGCCACTCGGGGGGTAATCGTAGTCAACGACATAGTCCCAGACATGGCAGCAGGAGAAGGGCTCATAGTCGGTTACCCTCTCAAGCCCAGATAGAAAGAGATGAAACACCAGCGTGAGGAGAAGTCGGGGAGGGAAGGGGAGCACTCGACATCATATTCTTCCCCCAATCTGAAACCTCCACGAACCCAATGCAACCTCCAAGATGTGAAAGATCTCGGGGCAAGGATGTGATTAGGGCGCTATCCTAGGTCCAGTCTTCCCAGCAGCCCGGCCTTGTGCCCGGTCTCCTGGGATCTGCATACTCCCAAGCCGGCAAAAACGACTGCAGTTCCTGTCGCTCCCTTCCTTGCCAGGCATAGTAGACCGTAGGGGTGTGTGACGACGCAGCGTCGGGTTAACTCTTTTTTTCGCCAGCCGAAAGTCAACGTCCGCTCTCCCCTCCACCTGGTGTCAGGTACGATTCGTGTGCCGATCTGGCACGGGCCAATCAGATCCCCGGGCGATCGACCTGGTTGGATTCGCTGCCTCTAAGCTCACGCACCCCACGCGTCGACTTCGAAAAAAAAAAAGTTGCATCCGTCCGACGAATGAGAGACGTGACGGCGTCAGTGCGTCCACTACAGGCGTTACCTGTTAACTTCGCTAGATTCTCGACCGTTTGTGACGATCCTCGCAGACATGTGGTCACATTCCTCTGGACGTGATTGCCCATGCTGACCTGACGTGATGAGGCCAAAACAACCTTTTCAAACACGCGAGGAGGTCTCAAACTCTACAGCTCGAAAGGTTGACTGGAAATCTACTTCGTCCAACACAACCTAGCTCGACCATGATTGTGGGAAGCGAGAAGTCCTTGGAGATTTGGTGTGGAGCAGCGCACGGCAACGAAAATATGGAGTCGCCTTGTTTAGAATCTGCCGACAACCCAGAGAGCCATCCCGGTCTGTCAGCGCGAAGTCTACAGGCGTAGTGTAGTGGAGATGTCTTCGGCTATTACGAGGAAACTCAATCAGAGGGCATTTCAATCTCAGACTGGGGGATCATCTTGGTCGCTGGAGTACATGCTGATGATCAAACGTCTGCAAGATTTGCTTGCGAAGGTCCGGTATGCCTCGTGGCATTGCTTCGCGCAAGTTGCGTATTTGGAATTGTGCCTCAGGAGATGGTAACCCATGCAGGTGATCAGTAGTGTCGCTCGAAGCGAACCCTTTAACGAGGCCTAGTAATCCTGCGGCATAGCATCATCATTGCCCAAACACGCGTCGGAAGATCCGCAGGCAGCTTGTGGGCCGTCACAGCGTGTATAGTCTGACGAGAGCCACTCAATCTTCTGAACACAGCCTGCGGACGGCAATTCTATCTTTGACATGCTTTAATTCCGGTTCTAAACGAACTTCTTCTAATCAAAGATGTCTCACACCTACTCCTTCGGACCCTTCTCCAACATTTTCCTCACCATATCCCGACAAATCGGATGCCAAGTCTCCTTGTTCGCATCATACACCTTCTGCGCGAGCGCCATATCGCACTTCATCAGCTCCCTAAACACCGGTCGCACGAACTTCATCCTGCCAATCCTCCCGAGCAGCTCGGCCGCGGGCTCGTAAACCTTCTCATCCCTGGCCTGCAGGCCGAGGACGTAATACCGGGAGACCAATTCAACATTTTTAGATTGCGCGAACCCGTACGTCTTGCCCATCAGATCGATCAGACCTGGCTTGAGTGTCGTCTGAGACGATTGCAATGTCTCGAGGAAGACTACAGATTGGTTTGACGTGAACTTGTTAATGTCCGCGGGGCTGGGCTCCCACTTGTCAGCCTTGCTCTCATTGAGTGCCTCCCATTTCCTGGCGAGCTCGTAGCACTGATCTGCCAGCTCCGTGTCGAAATCGGGTTTGGGAGGGAAGCCAGGCTTGTAGAACCATGTGTCCCACTCCAAGTTCTCCAGCTTCTTGCTCGCCTCAGCGTCTCCAGCGAAGAAGCTGAGCAGCGTGGCTTTGAACTCGTATGAGTCGACTGACTTCTCCTTGAAGGCAGTGAAATAGTGTGGAATGAATTTATCCCACTTCTCCTTCCCAATGAGCTTTTCGAGATGGTAGAGGAAAGTGAACCCTTTCTCGTAAGGAATGGAAGAGAAGGCATCATCCGGGTCTTGGCCCTTGAGATCCGGGATCAGCTTGGTGAACTCATGGTCCTCGCCGTATTGCTTGATACTGTCGCTGAGAGCTTTCCAGCCGATAATGGCGGAGAAGTCACGGTGCTTGTCACTTCCATGGATAGCAGCCTGGATTCTCCGCTCGAGGTAGGTCGTCCAGCCTTCGTTCAGCCAGAAATGCTCCCAGCTGGCGTTCGAGACGAGATTGCCAGACCAGGAGTGGCTCAGCTCGTGGGCGATGACATCAACATTCTGCCTGTCGCCAGACACAACTGTCGGTGTTGCAAACGTGTAGACTGGGTTTTCCATACCACCTAAACAAGCGATAAAGTCAGTGTTCTATAAAAATAAGTTCCGCCATCTGATTTGCTTACCGTATGGGAAAGAGGGCGGCAAAACCAGGACGTTATAAGTCGTCCACGCGTAAGGGTAGACAATCTTCTCAGCCGCTTGGATGTAGGGTTCGGTGTCCTTCTCAAACTCCCACTGAGAGGCGTTGAGCTCTTCTGGTCCTGTCCAAACAGTCGAACGCGGGCCGATAGAAGCAGAAGCAAGGTCACCACTAGCAATAGCGAAGAGGTAAGACGGCATGGGGATTGCTTGATGGAAAGTATAGAGCAAAGTCCCCGGTTCTCCATTCTGACCTGGCTTGAAGTCCCTTGGGCCTGTGGGAAGTCCAGAGGCTAGCACTGGCAAGGGAGAGCGAAGGTTGAATGTATAGGTCGACTTGACGTCGGGGGTGTCCTGGCAAGGGAAGAGAGATCGGGCATGGATGGCTTGGCATTGAGAGAACATGTAAGGGTGCTTCTTATTGCTCGTTTGGGCTGGAGTAAGCCATTGAAGAGCAGTGCAGTCTTTGGTTGTCGCCACGTCAATGCTGAGCTTAAGCTCACTGCTGTCGGTCTCAGGCACAGCAATGCTGAGCGGGCTGCCGTATGGCTCTACTCTGGAGGTGGACAGATCATATTTGAGCTCACGAGAGCCAGCTTTGACGCCGAAGACCTCGAGGTAGCTAGAAATTGGATTAGCCACGGCTCTATGCTCCAGTGTAGCATCTATAATTAACAAGGAAATAGGACCACGGAAGTACCAGACTAAGGCGGGCTGGAGGAGCAAAATGATGGATCATAGCCTACCTCGAATCCAAAATCACCTTGCTGGCATCCTTGACCAGCTTCTCCAACGTCAAATGGACAGTACCCTTCAACCGCTTGGCGTTGAAGTCAATTTCGAAGTCGGCTTCGGTATGCTTCGTCCGAAAAGCATTGTAGTTAGACAACGTATTGGGGTCTCGCGGCTGGTGTATATTTGCTGCAGCCTCCTTGGCTACAGACTCGGGCGCAGGACGAATGGCCATGGCGGAAAAAGCGCGACAGGTGGAGTGCGAGATGAATGTTTTGCTATGCTGAGCAAGAGCAATCTTGGGAAGCCGGAATGTGCAGCGGAAGCTGAAGACTGTAGTCATTCGGCTTCAATTTGGGCACTGTAGCTTCACACCTCCCACTTGTACAGAAAATCTGATGAGAATTTCGAGTTCGCTGCGCTTCCGCTATGTTCGGAGAATGGGTTTGGTTATGAAACCTTTGGTTCAATGTCGCCCATAAGAGTCGGAAGGTAGGACGCCCACGATCACGTGACCGCGCGATGGTACCCATGACGGATGAGGGTGGGGGTGCAGCATGCAAAAGCTGTGGGACTGGACCAAACATCCTCGGACGCGTCGCTTCGCGCGCACACTTCAACGTCACCACTGCGACTAAACTCATACCAACCACCATCTGAGCGACATTCCTATCAAGCAATGCGCTGAGGCGCACGAAAAAAAAGGACCATGGCACGATTGCGGAGCGCACCCTCCACGCACCCTCCATCGCCCGCGAAGGCCCAACTCAAGCGACAAGCGCTGCGCGAGAAGACGAACACCACGCGCGCGTCGCAAGCGCCCGTATATGCGGATGATGGCAACACCGATGGTCTCGTAAAGACTGCAAAGACGCGCAGAGGGAGACCAAAAAAAGCGACCCAGGATGAAGATGAACTGGTCATGACGGGCGGGCTTGGCGGGCAGAAGGATAATGACGCGCCGCGTAGCGATGTTGTGACTACGACAGATGAGCTTGCCAAGAGCGACGGACCGCCGCCGCCCACTGCGAAGAAGGGCAATGGTGGTAGACGCCCGCCTAGGATGACGCGAAAGCCAGTGCAGAGCGAAGCACAAAGCCAGGTAATGGCAGGTTTGAAGAAACGGATGGAAGAAACCGCGCAGCAGGAAGCAGAGGGGAAGAAGACCCGATCGGCACATGTTGAGCGTGAGACGACCGAGCAAGCGGCCCCGTCCAAGCCTACGCCGAGGAGATCCATCAGCACGCGTCAGAGTACCAGCACAGCTCGAGGGGGCCAGTCTGAATTATCTTTGACGGCCTCTCCTCCTCCTTCTGGCAAAGCACGCACAGTGCAAGCTAGGCGCTCTTCTGTAGCACCGCCGAGTTCTGTGATTCGACCGCAGAACACTCCCGCCGCCGAGACCAGTATCTTGGCTCTGAAGAATTTCAAACGCAGGCCAAGGCAGCCGAGTATGCTTGCGATGGTGCAGCAGCGGACTACTAGACCTTCTGCGGTCAACGTAGCTCCAGAGGTTGACGATCCTAGCGTGTTCGATCTAGCGCTCGGTCAAAGCGAGGATGAAGAGGATGACTTCAGACCTGAAGCCGAAGGCACACCAATGCACGCAAGCAAGGCAAAGAGAGTCTCATCAGTGAGCAGTAAAAAGAAGCAAGGCACAAGTCCAGCCGTACAAACCGAGGCGAAAACCACCACAACGCATTCCAAGAAGCGAAATTCCGGAGCTATGGACACTTCGATGTCAGCATTGGATGCGCTTCGAGCAAAACGTCAAAAGCAGAGCCTTCCAGCTCCGAACATGGAAGGGGGTGTGGTGGCAAGCACTTTGTCTGCAGCATCACCACAACAAGTGTCTCAGCCAGGCACACCATCACAGCCTCAAGCGGACTCAGAAGTGCAGGTCATCAATTCTTCGCCATCTTCCTCTCCGCTCTCAGAGACTTCTGAACGTAATCGCACAGAACAGAATGTCGCCGGAGAGTACGTAGTGCCCTCCACCGAGCAAGAGCACGAAGAGGATCTTTACTGCGCCACGCCGCCAAGATCGAGTTTGCGGCAGCAGCAGCAACGTGCAATTTTGCCTGAGGAAGAGCCTGAACAGGATGTTCCCAATGCGACAATGGCCGAGCCCGCGAGTAGCAGCCCTTTGCCACACGATCCCTTCGATGTAGCCGAGCCTGATGTCTACGCGGATCCACTGTCACAAATAACGCAGCAGCCACCGGAACCTGAGCGGCAGGTGAGGTCTAAGAAGAAAGCCAAGCCTCTATCTACAGCGAATCTTCAAGCACTCTTGCCCAAGCGTAGAGCGAAGCCTCGGCCCCGGCATCGCACGACTGAGTACGACTTCACGTCCGATGAAGACGAAGAAAGCGAATTGGACGCTGCCCACCTCGATGAAGACGAGGATGAGCTGGGTGGGAGGATGAGGCGTCGGACAAGCGCAGCCTCTAAAGGGAGAAAGAGCGCCGCTCCTCGCACCAAAACCAAAAGCCGAGGCGGCAAATCAGCCCAAGCCGCGCGTAAATCTTCCGCAGCGCCTCCAGCACGCAAGTCGACCGCTGCAACTGCTAAGACGCGCAAAGGCCAACCAAAGACTTACGGCCGGGCTGGCAACGCATCGGATAAGGAGAACGAGGACGCATACGAATCAGTGGACGAGGATGGCGATGACACGACCGATCTCCCCGCCGTCGACATGAGACAGGTCGCGAAAAGCAGGGAGCTCGAGGAGGCGAAGAGGAAGTTTGAGGAGGTCGATGGCTGGGATATGGAGTTTGAGAGTATGAGCCAAGACGATCATCGGAGTAGCAGCCAGGCATGGCGGTGAGCAGCAGTATGATTAGCTTAGATGGCAATGAGGGTGAAATGACTCGAGTTTGTTGGCTCCGCTGTACCTTTTTGGGTTGATGGGGAGCTTCACGTCATGAAAATGTATGGCTCCGCACTCCGGTGTTTCCTTGCTAAAACAAGGCAGCGAATCAATGTAGCCGGCCGCCGTCACGTTGCACGTTGATGTTAGCGAACAGCAAAAGACCACAAGGATAGCTCGCTCCACAAGAAATATGCTTTTGAAAGGACCTTGTAAATCCACCTGTTGTAGCCAAAGTCACTAAAGGAAAGGGTGTGTGTGAATGCGTAGATCCCTAGATCCCAAAATGTCCGCGAGTCCATTTGATTCCTTCATACTACTTCTTAGTCCTATCACCCTTTCTTCGCCGTCTTCTTCCCCTTCGTCGAACCGTTCAAAGACCCATTACTAGCCGCCGCCGCCGCCGCCGCCGCCGCCGGGGTCCCAGATCCCTGCGCAGCAGGTACCCCATCATCCCTAAACTCGACGCCCTTGACGAAAACCTCGCTCAGCGCTTCCAACGCTGCAACAAAGACGCACAACGTGCTCGCGATGACAAACATACTGATACTCTCGCCGATATCGAGCCAGGAACCCTCGTCCCGCACTTCCCAGAAGAAACGTAAGGTCAGGTAATCGCTGATTCCCATGACGACGGCGAACAGGCTGCCGCCCTGCAGCTTGAGTCGTTTGGTGAGGATGCCGAGGTTGGCGGAGACGAGGGCGAAAGGGGCGAGCATTTTTAGCAGGAGCAGAGCGCCTTGGCTGAAGGGGTCGAAGATGGGTAGGAGACGGTAGACGGCGTCGAGGGAGAAGGAGCTGACGGAGGCGATGTTGCCGGTGGAGAAGAAGGCCGATTGCAGGAGGTAGAGGAAGAAGAGGCAGATGCGGGCATCGGAGAGAGTGAGCGCGCGGTAGTCGCCGCTTTTCAGTGCGGCTTCACGGTCGGTTGCTGCGCTCATTGCCGGGGCAAGCGGACTGGAAAGCTCACGCGATGGTTTAGTGGAGTCGGTAGAGGTGGCGGATGAGAAATGTCGGTAGATGCGATGTTCGAGCCGGACCCTAAAGAATCATGTTAGCTCTCGTTGCTATTGTAGCTAGCTACTTATGCTTGCAATGGTGTATTGTCTTACCAAGAAAGTAGTGTGATGGCGATAGCAAAGTAGAACAGGCCTTCGTAAGAGATCGTCAAGATGATGAAGAGGGGCCCAAATGCTAGGAAGACGACCACTAATCGATGCAAATAATGATCCTGAGGTTGCAATGCGTGAAAAAATGGGACGACTAGGGACGCGACTGCTCGATTGTCAGCAAGATTCATAATGGCGACTGTTCAACATAACAAGCTGTTACAAGATCGTGTACGACGTCCGTGGAGAAAGACGGTCTTCGCGACGGCCTGGTGCTTCCAGAGTATAACGAGTCATTGGCACGGTTGGCAGCGTAATATGCGCTCAGAGGGACTGCCACCGGCTGATGGTGCCCAGAGCTCCTCCGCGACGATGCACGCCGCTGTGAGTGGTGCAGGGTCTCCAGAGAAGTCGCCGATTTAGGGCTGATGAGATTCGCTTGATGGCCAGAAGCATCGGCTTCCACGCAATGTTGAGGTGAGGGAGGGTGGCCACGTTCCATCCTTGACCTGCGTCGAATCGCTTTCTTTGGCAATTGCCAGAGCAGGTACCAGGCAGCCCAGCACAAAGTGACTGGCAAAAGCCATAAGGCCATGGCTAGTGCGAAAGCAATTTGAAGCAGGATTGGCAACGAGTGAACATACTCATGCCAGTATTTCAGGTCTCTGCTTGCGTTGGGGTCATTCCTCGTCGAACATCGTCTCACCCTGGCAGGTGGCACTTGTGAGGGACCCGGAAGCACTGCATTCGCAAAGGGGTCTCGATCCATGGAGTCGGGTTCTCTGCGACTTGCCGAGAGTGTGATGCTTCTTTGAGAGTCGTAGCCGCCAGAGCTTGATAAGGCCTGTATAGCTGATCACAGGTGCCGATCACGAAATCCTTTCCTGCATCGCAGGCATTTTCGTCGCCGTGTCGTACACGATCTCAGCTCAAAGAAAAGAAAGACTTACCAAGCGTAGCCCATCCTACGAGCTGCGTACCAAGCGGCAAGCCCTGCTTTGCTTGCAGAGAAGTAACACTTGATCTCGTCACAATCATGGCAAGAGCCACTAATCCAACCTGAACTCCCAGAATTGAGCGGGAAAGGCCGTCCGCTTTAGGTGCACTGAGTCCACTGCCAGAAGGCGCAGCTGATGCGATTAAGCTCTTCTCGAAGGCTATGTAAAGCACGCCAAGTGCGAGAATTAGGAGTCCGCCGAGGAAAATGAGATTGGCGTCCTCGACCTTGTTGGCTGGCAGAAGAGTGAAAATAGACATGCTTGCGCAACCCAATGCCCAAGTCGCGCAAAGAAGGCCGTTCGTCTTCACGAAATATGTGCCGTAGAATAGTGGCCAGCCGGTCATGGCTGCGTAGACGATAGTATAGATCTCGCGATGGTAGTAGCTTTGCACCTGTTGCGCGTTAGCTTCATGTATTGCTCCAGATGGGCTTTAATTGACTTTACCATGACCTCGAGGATGCCAGTGTACATCAAGACATTGAATGCAAACTTAACGCAGTCTTGATTGGTGAAGTTTGCGAAGACTCTGTTCTTGCCTTCTATCAATGTCTGACGGCGCACGAAGACCTCTTCCCAGAACATGACCGGGAAGAAGGCATACGCATAGTACGTCAAAGGGCTCGACTGGACGAATAAGAAGCTGCACAGGGCGACCAAAATCGATGAGAATGCAATCACGCTCGTCACCGTCCTTGCCGCCTCGATCTTGCCACCAAGCATGTAGCTATCGACGGCTGTTGTGAAAGCGAATGCGATCCAACCGACATAGCCTGCGGTGACAAGAGCACGCAGAAATAGCCAATCATAAGTTTGAAGGTATCGCAAGCCTTCCAGCCCCAATTTCATAAGCTCGTCTGATGCCTCAATAGCGTCTTGATACCGGCCTTGCTGAATGGTGGCCTCGATATGAGCGAGACGACTTTCAACCGTCTGATCGGCACTGGCGAATCGCCAATGCGGCTTGAAGCGGAATGTGGTCGCTCGCTTGTTGTCTTCTTTCACATGGTACATTTCAAGAATCTGTTTCGCGTTGACAAGCATGGCTTTCGCCTTCTCATCATCCCCGGCCGACATGTACTCCAGAGGCAATTCGCCAACTGAATTGACTGGGAATTCCAAGCCCACGAGGTACGCCATCAAGGTCGCAATATCGGCCTGGGCAACATCGTGGCGTTGGACATGATCAAGATGCCAGTCGTGTGAAAATTGGTCTTCATGCCCTGGTGCGAATCCTTTCGCGACGGTCTTCGGCTTCTCAATCCCTGCGCCCCAGGCGATAAGTGGTGTGCGAGTGTTGTCAGGGTGCCCGTCGCCATGGCTACCCCAGTCGCTCATGCCGTGGTCTGCAGTGAAGACGTAAGCTGTGTCGTCGTCGCCATAGAATTCATCGATTATCCTAGTGATTTCCTGAACACCTTCGTCGACAATCTTGATGTTGTGCAAGTATTCTCGCGAGTACGGACGGTATCCATGCCCAGTAGTATCAAGTCCAAGGAGATGTAGGAAGAACACGATCTTCTCTTGCCGAAGCTGCCTATTCAGCTCCGGATCCGTCCCAGCATCCTTGAACAGCTGCTTCACTCGATCGAAGACCCAGAAATCCAATTCGGTTGCATCCTTACTGAAGTCTTCGAACTCGGCCCCGTACGTTGCATCAGTGACTCGCCCCGGCACAGCACCAGTCGAGAACATTGGTAGGATATCCGGACTACCCCAACTCCATGTATGACTGCTCCTATTGAAGACACTATCAAAGTTGACGGGGTTCAACTTCCACCCTGTTGCGACAGCCGATACATCTTCGTAGAGGCCAGCAATGAGTGCGACATGGCCTGGTCTCGATTCGGTAGGCACGCGTGTATGCGACACGCCGAACGTGCCTTCCTCGAGAACTTTGGAGCGGAGAAACGGGGTCAAGGGGCGCGGCTCCTGGGCAGAGGGATCGTTCGCGACATTGGGCGATGGGTCGGGAAAGTATTGGAACGCTTTATCGGCTCGTAGTCCGTCCCCTGTGTGTTTGAAAACATTAGCAAGCCTCTTCCTAGCATGAGATTATAGGTATCTTCTTCATACCAACATAAAGCACCAGTCGCTTCGCAGGTGCCTTGGTCCCCTCCACGCGGTAGGCCCGCATGCCACTAACGATGGGACTCCTGAAGTAGACATCGAAAATGGAGAGGATGTAGACGAGATGGAAGACGACTGCAATGCCCAGGAAGCCCAGGCGCCCGAGCCGCGCCATGATGAATTGCTGGTCTTCTTGCCGGGTATACAGCGTCTACATGTTCAACCCGCGACTTCGCAGTCGCGTATGTACCTGGCCGCGCGCTGTCCATCAACGTGCTTGCGCTAGCGACGTTGCGGGTCGTTTCCGACAGCCGAAAGATTGAGCTTCGCCGCTAAATCCGCTAGACGTCCTACATACAGTCGGACCTGACTATACCAATCGCCTCGGCAAAGGGCACTTTTATCGTTACGAGGGGGTATTACTATAGGTAGACTTAGTAAGCCTAAGGAGACCCTTATCTACAAGCCTAAGACCCCCTTAATTCTAGTCGGACCTCGGGTATAACCCGGAGCTAAGCCTATATCCGCCTATATCCGACCTCTAGTAGCGATATTTAGCGGGGGGAGGGGGGAGAAAATCTATCGTTACACTTATCTAAGAGGTTTAACAATAAATAGGCGTAAAAATATTGGTGTAAGAGCTTTTAATCGTTACGGAGGGTTATTGTTAATCGGGAGATTGCTACAGCAAGGTCGAACTGTACTGTAGTATGTACATAGTAACTCCCCTGGGTGGCAGTATGGTAGCGTTCCTTCCTTTCGCGAGACTCTGATGTGAACCAGTGAGGTATTCGGAAGATGAACGCTGAGCTATGCAGTCTTAGATTTGGAATGTATTGCAACAAGCTGTATGAGCCTAATGTAATCTATCTTGTTCAAACACAATCGGATATGACATCCGTGATCCACACGTTCATGCTGACCACGACCAACTGCACAGCGACCAGATGGTACCTCTTGTACTCCTGTGTTGGCCCATGTGTCTTAGCATCCTCAGTGCCCTCGATTCCTCCCCTTGAACCCGGCAGAATTTCTCTGCCGACACCCTACCGACGAGGTGCTGGAAAGTGCAGAAATCATCTATAATGCCCGTTGCCCCATCATCTCCCATGCACTCCTTTCCCCATCGGCAATTGTAAGCCTTTCATCTCGCTCTCGGAACTTCTCGTCTCGACGGGATATTGTTGAGTTTCCGCTGCTGAAAAGCAGACGCTCATCGTCAATCCGAGGCGAAATCGGTGCACGCACAGCTCTTCCCTTCTCTACACGGTGCGGTAATGGCGAGCCAAAATCCCAACCTAGTCTTGCTTGCAGCGACTTCGAATCGGACCATTGAATCCTCGGAGGCAAAGTGGTCCCACCAATCGCGTCGCTTGGCACTGCATCCAGCACAACCACGTGGACACTGCATGGTTCCTGGTTTGCAAATCGAGTGATCTGCGCAAACTGCACGGGGATTTGTTGAGCGTTGTAGAGGACGTTTGGTGGTTGCTTCCCATAGCGACTGCTCGTGAGGCCCAGAACAAAGGCATCGGCACACGAGCTTTTGAAGGCAGGTGGACTGTCTCTGTCAGCATTTCTTTCCCACGTTCATCAGATCCTCTTACACACCAGGGCATGAAGAGCTTAAAGAAGATCTTCGTTCGCTTGCGCTTCTTCGCGCTTCTCTCTCGACCCCGCGTCGCCTGCCGTCCCTGACGTATCTTAGACATATTGTTGTCGTAATACGGATTGTTTTCATGTCCACTGGTGTACCCAGGTAATTCGGCGAATCCTTTGCCTTCGATTACATGCTCCAAGCCACCGCCGCCTTTCTCGACTTTGCATCCAGTGACTAGCGTCAGAACATAGTGGCCTGTACCATCTGAGGAAGGTAGTGTGATCGCAGGCCGAAGGACGAAGGCGCAAGCCATGCTCTTCATGATTGGCCAAGTGGGTGTTGCTACGGGTTCTGGCGAAGCAGTTGGCGTTGAAATCCTTGATTTAGAACAACGACCACTCATGCCAATTCAGTTCATTCTACGCCATCAGTTTGTTCAAGCGGACTCTCACATGCCTCTTCCTTTGGCACATGTCTTGTTTGTCATTGAATAGTACATCCGATCGCCAAGGCGACAGCTAGCTAGAACGCTCAATCAGCAGTGACTATGAGTACAAGAGGTGCTAGATCAGCTATGAAATAAGGCAGAGACAGTCCAGCCCAACATAGAAGATGAAAAGCGGATAAACCGCCAGCGCCACCCTGCCCTTCACTACTCCACTGCCTCCCAGAATGCTGACACCTGCTGCCAAGCTCCATAGCCCCAGCACGATGTACACAGGTATCCGGACGATCATCGGGATGCCGATTGCAGATAGCAGGGAAGCTATGCAGAGTGGGAAGAGGGTGTAGCCGATGATGCAGACGGATTGGAAGAAGGAGCTATACCACACGTTAGTGAAAGACCTGGCAATCTCTGAAGGAGCTCGCGAACGTACATGTTTCCACCAAGCAGCTTGATCTGCAGGGTGACAGCAGCCTCTGCAATCCAAATAGTCGCAAAGACGCCGCTGAAGACGTAGGAGCGCTGTGCCGTCTGGGCAGTTAGGGACAACAGAGTAGAAAGGATCAAACAGAAGAGCAATGGACCCCTGAGAAAAGCATGTCAGTAATGTTGACAACGGCATTGTCGATCGTCCAGCCATCCCCAAAACATACCAAAGATCCCAATCCCTCAGCCCCTCGCTCATGCCACCTTGCAGTACCGTCTCGGCATCCGGCCACCGACCTATAAGGTTCCGCATACCCTGCACGCTTCCTAGCTCTCTCACACTTCCCATCCCACCGCCTTCGCTCAACATGCCGCCGAGCAGGTATTTAGGCCATAGTACCTGTCGCATCTTTTCCCAGACGGCTAGTAGATCGCGACGCAGAGTATCCCACACGGACTCGTCGATCGTGTTCATAGGCGCTCTGCGGTCTTCGCCGGGTATGGCAGAGGTCAGGTAGTTGCCTGCTTGGTTGGCGGAGCGGTTGTTCTGCTGAGCTTGGCCGGAGCCGATGTTGCCTGTTAGGGGGGCTCGGTCGGAGGTGGAGGTCGTATTTGCCGGGTCTTCGAGTTCGTCAAGAGTGGCTTGGACATGTTAGTGGTAGAGACAAGCTCATTTGAGGCTGCAGGGGGGCGTACCATCATCAGGATCTATCAGGTCATCCTCAACGGAGGGAGCATCGTAGTGCTCGTAGGGGTTCGCGGTCTGGTTGTTCGGACTACTTCCGGACGGCATCATGGCGGCCATTGCATGCAATCACGTAGCAGAGAATACTGGTTTGAATAGCGGTCGCAGTATGAGTATCGTGAAATACAGAAAGTCAATGGTTCCAGGTTGCGACCAACACGAAGCTGCCTGAACTTGACGCGTTTCAAGCTCCAATCCCTGTCGCTACACCTGCCTCATTCGGCCGGTAGCGTACCCTTGGCCTTGCATGTGAATCCAAGCTACCATCGCCACTCCATCCTACAACATGGCTGATGATTGGCAAGATACGGCGCTGAATAGCAAACACATACCGCATGGCCGCGGCAAGAAGAGTAGTAGGGGCAAGGGCAAAAGCAAAGGCGAAGATGTCTTCAACCCCAACTCTGCACTCGGCTCCTATGAGCTATCTGGAAGCGCTCTGGAACGCCTCGGTGGCAAGTTGATATTGGAGATACACGAACTCACGGATACGCCTGGAGGGATAACTGGCAGCATGGTTTTGCCTGACAGGTTCAAAGCCGCTGTGCTGTTGGCAGGGAGCCGCAAGCAGCTTTCTAATGTGATCGATGACGTTGAGGCTGCTGGCGAGGAAGCCGACAGTTCAGACGACGATTCGGAAGATGAACCGGAAGACACTGGAGATGAGGATAATGAAGACGCAGACAGTGAGCTGGAGCTCGAGAAGCAGGACAGACTACATAATGAGCGAGTTGAGGCTTTTCAGAAGAATTCATTCCGCAACCCGAAATTCTTTCTTGCGTGGCAAGGCGAAGTCACCCTCGCTCCCGGTCAGGTGAAGGTCGAGAAGAACAGAGGATATGTTGTGTTCTCCGGTAATGACTGTAGAAGTTTTGAGGGCACACTGTCTTGCTCGTCGATTGGCTGGAAGGACGTGGCGATTAAAGGGCGGAAGACGACATCAAAAGCGAGGGCGCCACCTTTTAGCTGGCTTGATTTCCTGGAAGATGGTCAGGATGAATCAGATGAGGATGAATAGCCGACTTGATTTCCTGGAAGATGGTCAGGATGAATCAGATGAGGATGAAGGTGCATCTTCTAATTAAATACCTGCATGAATATTTCGTCTTTCCATCAGTATCTTTTCTTTGAGACGTGCGGTCAATCGCTTCGATTTTTTACCAAAGCGTTCAAGCCGTTCAAGCCGACGAACCCTATGATATTGAGAACAGAGGAACTCCATCCGATTCTCATATGTTCGCCCAGTGTTGAAATTCCATGGCCTTGTTAAAATCTTGAGCAGTCGCCGTAATTTGGAAAGCGTGAGATGTCGCCGTCCTGACTTCGTCTCTAGCGCTCGCACGAATTTCTCGGCTTTCTCAAATGACTCTTCATGCTTTGGGCAGAAGCACCCCTCGTCTTTGAACGTGAATGGCTCCAGATCAGTGTAGAGGCCGATTGTGATGGTGCACTCACAGTCTACCGCACACGCTCCACTGCATTTCTTCCAATTATGCGTACGCCAGCCGCTGATTACAATAGCGCGCAAAACTGGCACAACAGTACTTCCATTGACTTTCAGCCATGGCAGACAGAAGTGCGGTGCGATTCCTGCGTCCAGATCGAGGTGGAGTGTGAAGCCTTTGAAAAGGTGTGTGAGGCACTCAGCACGGATCTGACGACAACATGCCATCAAACCCGCCTCGGGATAGTACCCAAACTGTTTATCCTCGTGCAAGAAACCGATTACGCAAGGTTCCGTATCATGCAAGTCAGAGCGCATTTGCTCAAAGGCGAAGCCGTAGATGTGGTCGCGAAGCTCTCGTGGAAGCTCAAGGAACCGGAAGTGGACGTTACGTGGATCTGAAGCCATTGAGGTTGTCGGCATGGAGTCAGACTTTGAAGGCAATTGTAATGATGGCGTATGAACGTGGTGTGTTTGAGTCCTTTTCGTTTCGAAATGATACGCGTCGAGAGTGTTGTAGCGAAGATGTCGAAGTTACCCGTCAAGGTCGCGTGTGCAGCTTTTTGCAGGACGTCTGGTCGTGCAGCGGAGGAAGGAACGATGGGCATCGGGTTGGGAAAGTGGGGCAAGTTTGGTGACATGGGGTCAAAGCATTCTTCTCTTGACAGCAATGGATTACGAACAGCCATTCTACGCCTTGCTCCTATCTACTCGGGCTTCTTGCAGTCCCGGATGGTTGGACTCACTAACGCCAGACCGTATGCATAATACCGCTCAAATAAGCAAAAGCAGGACAGCTGCACATTAGAGCTTCTTTCTGTAAAGCTCGCCATTGCAGCCACGGAGCCGCTGTGCAGCTTGCTCGGGAGTAATGTCTCGCTGGGGCTCAGCCATCATCTCGTATCCTACGAGGAACTTCCTGACCGTTGCGCTGCGCAGCAGCGGTGGATAGAAGTGCATGTGGAAGTGGCTGGCTTCGATTTCTTCGTCGGTACCAGTCAGTGGAGCTTGGTGAATACCCATGCCTAATGAGGGTCAGCATACGGAAAGGGTTGTTTACAATCGGCGTAACTTACTGTAGGGAAAGCTGGTCTCGAAGAGATTGTCGTAAATTCTCGTGATCTCCGACACAACCTCAGCAAGATCGTCCCTGTTTTGCTGGTCGAAGTCTACAAGAGCGCGCTTGTGCTGTTTGGCAACAACCATGATCTCAAACGGCCAAGTCGCCCACCACGGACACCCAGCCCAGAAGCTGCTGTTCTCGAAGACAGTTCGCTCTCCTTTCTCGCTTTCTAGCTTCGCGTAGTCCTCCAGAAGGCGGGCGCCTCCCTGTTCGCGGTGGTACTTCTGTAGGTTCTCCAGCTCCAAGCTTGGCTCCTCTGGGAGTGATGTAGTCGTCCAAACTTGGCCGTGCGGATGGGGGTTCGAACAGCCCATGGCCTGGCCCTTGTTCTCGAAGATTTGCATGTAGCGGTACTGTTGGCTTGGCTGTTCAACAATGTTGCCGTTGGGCGCCGATGGTGGCAGTGTTGTTGGTTTTGACGTTCTTGATAGCGGCGATTGCGGGTCCAGGTGTGAGGTGTATAGTTTGGTCCACGTATCTATGACAGGCAATATGCTCGCTGGAGGCATGTCTGCCAACGTAACATTGTGACTGGGCGAAAACGTGATAACGTAGCATTTGCCGGTTGTGCTTTCTGCCTTCAGTAGCCTTGATGCCAATGATCCGTCCTGGTTTGGTGGGTTGTATTCCGCTTGTTGCTCCTTTACTGCGGAATAGTCGTTTACGAAAACGAATGTGCTATCGTACTTGGGGTTGACGTCGCCTTGGGCTCTCTTATTACCGGGACATAGATAGCACTACTTTCTTTATCAATCACACGTCCATGCCGTACTGCTCTTACACTCGTACATACAGATGGGTCATATTCTGGAAGCTCAATCTTACTTGCCGCCTCTTGTTGGCCCTGCCATGGCCTCTTCGTCCTGTGCGGTGATACGAGGACCCAGCTGCCCCTCAGTGCATTGTACCGTCGGTGTGATATGTCGTCGAGGATCGCGTCCGGCATGGTTTCTTTGTGGGAGGTGGGAAAGGATGGGACTGGGAAGGTACCGTTAGGCAAGTCTGAGGTTTGATCGCGCTGATGCATGTTGGAAGGGTGCGAGACAAACCGGCAATTGTTCGCGCCTCAGGGTAGCGTGATCTTCATATGTCTTTCACTCTCCAGCTACCCGATCCTTCACTTTCATGTGACTGGTTCACGGAATGCAGGGCGTAAAGACTTCGGGCTTGCCAGAAGCCAAAGGCGTACGTTGCTAAGCTCCACCAGAGGCTGTTGGGCTCGCGAACTGCCGTCTGGGAGTGCGACGCGATGGAGATACAGCCGGCACAAGTGGGCACAATACAGTAGTGCTCTGAAACGTAGCCATTGTTACGGTTGTGATTGGAGGAAGTTCATCATACAGCCCGGGAAGTGGAGAGACGATGAGGTGGAGGGGCAAAAATAAGCACGCCGCCCGGCTGACTGTCCCACGCTGAAGCTTTATCTGTTTGCGATTGCGCATCTCAGTCCCACGCAATACACGGTGACGAGAGGCGTTAAGCGACGAACCATGTCTCCAATTCTTTGCAGGAGGTTGCCTGTCTATTGTCACGTCTGATCTACAGGTGACATGCTACACATCACATGCTAGTAAGATGGCCTAGTATTTCGAAGGATTTGAATACTCTGCTACTGAACATTGGCATGCCCGTACTGCCAAGATAGACATCCATTTCATGGCATTGGCAATATCTTGTCTGACTGGAGACTTGTCTAATGGGGATAGTATGAGGTTCTCCTGCCATTTGCTTCTGCACGACCGATGTGTTGGAGGTGCCCTACGAGCTTGGATACCCAGTGCCATCCTGTGTGCAGTTGGGTGTAATTGCGCAAACATCTTGCGCCAGACCTTGCCTCATGAAGTTCCCTCCAAGCGGCCCAATCAAGCCAGCCTTCTCGACATAGCCGTTCAGGTCGAAGTTGTTCCTGACACCCGGTAGGTACATGACACTCGGCGGTGGCGTGTAGTTGGGCGGTTGGCGGTAGACCAGAAAAGTGTACCTATGCGGGGACACAGACAGCGGCGTGAGGGGCATGTAAGACGCAATGGTCTTGCGCTTTTGGTCGGCAATGCATGAAGGCTGGGCGTCCGAGACAATCAGGTGCAAGAAGTCTGCAAGAATCGGTGCCTCGGGTCCTGGTGCATCGGGGTCGACAAGGAAGTAGGTATACTTCGTGTTTGCAGGATCTTGACCTGGCTCAGCAGTGAAGCTGACCTGCGGCTCATTCAAGGTTTCTGGCATTCGTTAGCAGGGAAGACACAGGTGGTAACGATATGGGCTTACGAAGGGTGTTGAAGGTGTTGCCGAGCTGGACTTGTTTGCCATTCCAACTGGCCTTCAGGGCAATGTCGGGGTTGAATTGGGGGACCAGATCTGGGACAAGGCCAGCGGATGTGAACGCTGACTTCGCTGCGGCGAGTGTTGCCGCGCTGGCACGAGTACATGCCGATGCCCTCTCCGCGAGATCGTGGGATCCATCTGGCAGGGCAGCGGCTGAGGATGTTGCCGCGAAAGCAAGGAGGGAGAGGAAGTGCATGTTGACTGTAGGTGACGAACCTCAATTGCGGTATGCTTAGGTGCGGTAGACAGAAGCATCTGGTGGGTTGGTTGGAGACAACCAATTCTTATACCGCCTGATCAAGCCATTGTGTGTCCAGACTTCCGTTCAACCGTCTACGTTCTGGCCCGCATTGAAGCTAGTCACGCAGAAGCTGGCTACGGCAAATACAGACGATTTGCCCAATGGCTTGCACTGATCTGCTGTTGCTTTACGCTTGTGTCTATAGCGTTCTGTCGATCCTCAATAAATGACAACAACCTGCCTGTGCCCTTGGCACAGGCGGCCGATCTCGCAAAATCCCCATATGTGGGTTCGAGTCCCATGATGGTCGTCAAAAGAAATCGATAGCCAATTTTTTGGAAGTGATACTTCCGTGATAGAGCCAAAAACACACACACATGTAGTGCCGATCATACCGACCATACACTCATCTAACCCTAAGCAACCCTAGTCAACCCTGTCCAACGCTCAGACGGGACGGCCCGAATACTTCTCACGGGAGTAGCCGCGCAACACCGACGTCAGTCAACCAACAGTGCGTCAACAACCAATATCTATGTCGCCCATAGTTGACCAATGTGCATGGTATCGTGGTCGACTAGGGAGTCAAAGCTGTATCGATCTCAACACTTGATATCTACTATGTAGTCACCTACCAATGACAAGACCGTGGGATCGATAACGACGATCATTAGTAAAGGTTTGCGCTAAAGTGGTTCGAAGGATGGAGCTACGCCATTCGATTGAATCGTTCAATATTCGATGATGATTGATGCACAGTTGAATTGTATCCCAAGTCGGAGTCCGGAGCAACGATAGTTTCAACAAGTGGGACTGTGCAACACAAGCGTACCCATGGGGTCTTGAAGCAAGGGATTAGCAAGCTTGATTGATAGCACCAAGCATGCTGGAGGAGCGTAATCGGATGTACAATGACTGAATCGGGTCAACGGAAGGTCGATATGTAGGCATCGCACCTGGTGTGATATGCGGGATGTATGCAACATGTCGATCTTTCCGAAGTATCACTCACAGAGAGCTCAATGTAGTGCACCGGGGACCTGTCCATCGTTTCGAACGTTTCCAGGCCTTTGAGGCCGTTCATCATGCCCTTCGTGTGGCCCAGATTGCCAGTGAAAGAAGGTGGAACGTCCAAAAAGAATAGAAAAAATTCGAAAAAAATTGCAAAAAATTGACTATCGATTTCTTTTGACGACCATCATGGGACTCGAACCCACAGCCTTCCGCTGGTAACGTAATTACTACATAGGAGGCGGACGCTCTACCATTGAGCCAAACGGTCGAGTCCTGAGATGTCTGAGACACCTGGAAGGCGGAATGAGGGGCAGAAAAATTTGTACATATCCACGTGCATTGAAGCGGACGCTAGCGGCTTTCGGCTCCGGATCTTTATTTATCCGGCACCGTCTGACCAGTGCAACCGTCGGTTCATAAATTCATGGGCCCAAGCGCGGGGTTAAAGCTTATAGCGCGCTTTATTAACAATATACCCCTTCACTTTAAACTACTACAACACGCTTAATTTTTATCTAAATTATATTAACGAAAGGCGAGTAGAAGACTCTAACTAAAGCCCGAATTATTACTAAAGTCGGTATTAAAAAAGACTAAGGAATAAGCGTACGATTATTGTTTAAAGCTAAAGCGCGTACTAGAGAGATCGTATCTAGTAGCTAGCTAGCCCTTAGTACTTATAAGCGCTAGTAAAAGGATATATAATATAAAGGCCTTATCGAAGGCCTTTATAAGAGGCGTAAGAAGAGCCTATATTTTAGTCGACTACTAGCTCTATTAGTAAACGTACTAAATAAGCTTAGTACTAGCCCCTATAGTTACCGTAATCGCTCTATAAGAGTAGCTACCTACTACTATTTAGTTAATATCTATACCCTTAAAGGCTCTATCTATACTCGAAAGCCTCTAATTAACTATAGCTAAGTACCTTAATAGAAGAAGATACCTTAAAAGGCTATAGATCTACGCTAGCGCTATACCTTAAAGAAAAAAGACCTTATATATCTCTTCTAGTATAAAGAAATATTTACTAATAAATACTATATCCCCTTAGACCTCTAGTACGCTAATACTACCTTCTACAACGAAGGTACTCTAAACGAGCCTTAGAACTAAGTAACGAAGCCAAAGGACTAGCCTAAAAGCTACCTTTTAATCTATATTACTACTAGAGTTACTTAGTAGGACTATACTAAGCTAGTCTTCTTCTATAATAAGTACTTTAAGGCTAAAGATAACTATAAGGAGTAGTAAAAGTATAAGCTAAGGCGTAATAGAAGGCCCTATAAGGCTATAAGTAAAGAAGACTTTAATAGAGCGCTCGACTAGTAGTTAGCTAAAAAGCCTATCTATAAAACCCTTCTAAAGTCTATAGTTATAATAAATAAGTACTATACCGACTATATCTTACTAAGCTATAGAGCGCTCTATAATACTATTAAGTATAGAAGGCTTAGTAGCTAAAGAGCCTTCTTAGTCGAAGACTATATATAGAGCTATAGTACTTAAGAATCTAGCTAGAATAAAGCCGTATACTACAAATAGTAGTATAAGCTTAATCTTAATAATTATCTACTATGTTTACTAGATTTAAACCCTATCGAAGGCGTATAGAAGCTATTAAATCGACGCCTTTAAAGAATAGATATAACGGGTAAGACCTAAAGTAGAGTACAGACGTTACTATACTTAGAATACTTAGCGCGTACTAAGACTTTCTACTAGGAGACTAGTATATCTGTTTCTATCTCCCTTATTAAACTTATTAAATACCTATAAGATACTTCTATATATATATTACTTTCTTATAATATTAAGTTTAATTGCTATAAACCTAGATCCGCCTAATAACGGGTTTATACTAAAATCTAAGTTATCCTTTTTAGAAAATACTATATTACTATATAAGGCTATAGTAGCTAAACTATAGAAGTTTATCTAGTAATTATATTATAGATAAGAGAGACTAGAAGCTAAGTTAGTATATATTTAGACTACGCGAGAATTAATAAAAAATATATAATCGTAAGAGGGATCCTACCTTAAAGGCAAGGGAGCCTCTATTTAAGCCTTAATAGCTAGGATAGTAGATATACTCTCTATAAATTCCTAGTCTAGGTCTAATATAGAACTATTAGAACTAAGAGAATAGAAACTACTAAAATAGGATAGGAGAGCTAAAACCTTCTATAACTATCTAATATATTTTAGAAGCTTATATAGAATAAGGTCTAGCCTAAAACCTACGCTCTTAGTTAATTACTACTAGGACGCCGTTTATAATACTCTTCTAATATAAAAACGAGCCTATATATAGTATTTCTAAAAGAAGGGATATATAACAAAAGGTAAGGACCCTAAAACTTTCTTCGCGTAACTCGAAGATATTTTTATAAATAGTAATAAATAAGTAAAGGTACTCGAATAGCTTATAAACTTTAGATATATTATAGAATAACTATAGTATAAATACTAGCTAGAATTCGATAGGCTTCTACTTAATACTAGTAGAAAGAGCTTCTTAAATACTATAAAGATTAAGTACTTATATAATACCTTTTTAAACTCTATAAAGATATATATAGTATCTATACTAAAGACTAATAACTACTACTATTTTTTAGAGGAAGTAAAGTATATTATAACAAACCTAGAGGCAACTAACTAGTTTAAGATAGTCTATAAAAAATAGGCTAAAAAATACTAGGACTCTATAACAAAAATAATAGTTACTATATAAACCCTAGGTATACCTACTATTACCTAGATTAATGCTAATAAAGATATAATTATAGCTTTAACTTAATTTACTAGAAGGCAAAATAGAAATTATAAAGTATATAATAAAAGGAGTAAATAACGCGCGAAGTAGGTTAATAATACTAAGAGAGAAAGGTACTAAGAGAATAAGTTCTATTTCCGCTATAGAGGGTCTAGCTACTATATTCGCGAATGTCTATATACTCTAGTATTAAAGCCTACTACTATTAATATAGTTATAGCTTAACCTATACTAGAAACTAATAAAGAAAGCTTAGAGGCTAAAGACTAGTTAGAAAAAGAGTAACTCCTATTTATAATTAGGAGTTAGGGGTAGAGAAGAGGCTAGTAGAAAAGTAGAGGGTAGTCTAGAAAGGAATAAATAGGAACCTAGTATATATTAATATATTTCTAAATATAAATATCCGAACTTCTACTCTTATTAATAAAGGCTACTAATACTATATTATAATTAATAGAGACCTAGCTAAAGAACTTAGATTTAATATAATTAGCTAGGAAACCTATAAAATAAAAAGTATATTAAAGGCTATATAAAGATTACATATTAAAGGAGTAGTTACTTTTTATATAGAAATCTTAAGGTTTCGATAGAAAGTATATATATATATTATATTAAACCTATTATTCTTAGTAATATTAGAGAACCTATAGAAAGTATATAATAAGGTTAGGACTATACCTAAAAAATATTAGTTCTATTATAGTAGAGTAAATAAATAGGTTTAAGAAAGATATAACTACTATAAATATAAGGACTCTAGAGACTTTTCGATAGTTACTATAATAGTATTAGAGGATATTTAGAAGGCTCTTAAGAAAAAGGAGTACCCTATAATAGAAGCCCTATAATAGAGCCTCCTATCTAAGATACGAGACTTAGCTCTACTATTTAATTATTAGGAAGCTAAGAAACTAGCTCCTTATAGAAAGAGAATTAATTATAAGATCGAAATCTAAGAGAATTTAGATAGATTCCTACCTCCTCTACCCTAGGGCCTATTATATAGTATATCTAAGGAGGAATTATTAATATTCTATAAGTTGCTAGATAAGCTCTTAGCAAATAGTTATATTTAATTAGTAAAATTAGAAGCTACGTCTCTAGTACTTTTTATTAGGAAATTAGGAGGTAGGTTAAAGTTCTATTATAATTTTTAAGCGCTAAATACTATTACTAAACATAATAGGTACCCTCTACTTCTTATTCTAGAGACCTTACAAAATCTTATAGAGGCTAACTAATTAACTAAGGTAGACGTTGTATTAGCCTTCTACTAAATCTAAATGTCCCTAAGGTATAAATATAAAATAGCTTTTTAGACCTAATTCGGATCCTTTAAATAGTTAGTAATACTATTTAATTTATCTAAGGCCCTAGTAACTTTTTAATAGTATATTAATACTTTACTTTAGGACTAGCTAGATGTTTATACTTTAGTCTATACTAATAATATAGTAATCTACTCCTATAGGATATAGGAAAATTACTTCTAAAAGATATAAACTATACTCTAAAAACTTTTTAATAGTAGCCTCTATCTAGACCCTACTAAGAGCGAGTTCGTATATAAAGAGATTAAGTATTTTAAGTATATTATCTATACTAATAGTAGTAGGATAGGCCTTAATATAGAAAAGGTAGATACTATATGAAATTAGAAGGGACCTACTATTTAAAAAGAGGTTTGCTAATTTTTTAGGTTCGTAAACTACTACTAGATATTTATACCTAACTACTTAAAAATAGTAGTACCTCTTATAGTATTAACTAAAAAAGGGACCCTATTCTTCTAGGAAAAAGATAAGGACTATATATTTTAGAAGTTAAAAACTAAGTACTATAGCGCTCTAGTACTTTCTTATTAGGATCTAACTCTTCTAACTTTTTTAAAAATAAACTATAGTAGATTCGCCTTAGGTAGCGCTTTTATCTAAGAAAAGGACGGAGTCTAATATCTAATAGGCTTCTTCTTACAAAAATTAAATAAGGCCGAAATTAACTATAATATCTATAATAAGGAGATACTTATAATTATATTAAATATTAAGTTTTAGGTATCTAAACTAAAAGTATATAGCCCCTTTACTATTTAGACGGATTATAAGAACCTAAAGTACTTTATTGTTACGAGCACGGTCACGAGACGGTCAGACCCGAAGCGATTGGCCAGTAGGGGCCAGAGGAGACAAGGGTCACGTGACCAGTATGCAAGTGAGCGCTGCCTTGGCAGGCGACTGACTGCATATATGCAAGTGGTCGACTGGTCGACGAGCGACCGAGCGATCACTGAGCGACTGATCGCTGAGCGACCAGGCGATCAGATGCATGAAGACACGAATCTCTTATGTATATAACTAGGCACGTTTCTCATTAGGAGTTCGTGTGTTCAACTCATGTTGCAATCCGACTGTTAGGTAGAGACCCAACAGCCTTGTCACAATCAGTTATCCCACAACCCAGTTGTCTTGACACATCTGTTCCAAAGAGCTCTAAACCCGTGACACTACTTCGTAGGGTCGCAACACTTTGAACACCCTCAAGGAACTTTGTACCTCAGACAACAATGGCTCCATCCGAGAACCGAGACACCAGCGTTCAGCAGCGTACCCACGACAACAATATCAAAGTCGCCAGACCGGACTATTACTATGGCGATCGATCGAAGCTCGACGATTGGCTCAACCAAATGGCACTTTACTTTCGTTTCGAAAACATCACCCAGGATCCCAAGAAGACCTTACTTGCATCCTCTTACCTTAGGGGACAAGTCCAACAATGGATTCGACCTAGGTTGCACGAAGTCTTGCACCAGAACATCGACACCGAAGGAATCTTCAACAGCTGGGACAATTATGTCAAAGCCATTCGAAATATTTATGGGTTGAGTAACGAAAAACAAGTCGCCATCCGAGTTATCCAACACTTGAAACAGAAGACGTCTACTTCGCAATACACCGCCAAGTTCAGGGAGTATTCAGGCAAAACTGGGTGGGATGACCAAGCCTTACTCACTATGTATTACACTGGACTCAAGGACGACGTCAAGGATGAACTCATGCGCTCAGGTGCATCTCACGACACTCTCGAACTGATGATTCAGGATGCTATCGAAATTGACGATAGGCTCTACGAGAGGAAGATGGAAAAACGCCATAATGGACAGTATCGCGGACGATCTGGCTACAACTCTACCAGCTGGACTGGAGGGTCTCGTCGCGATCCGGACGCCATGGAATTGGATATTATCCAGCGCAAGCCAAAAGGAAAAGGCATGCGAGGAGCCAAGGGAAAAGGGAAGTTCCAAGGGAACAACAACAGAGGAAAGAAACGAGAAGGACCGGAGTGCTACAACTGCCACAAGATAGGGCATTACGCACGAGACTGCCGCGGACGAAAGGTGCGACCGCAGGAGCAGCTCAACATGATGCTAGTGAAGGAACCCATCAACGAAGCAAACGATGGACGAGGCGCCTACGATGTATCAAAACTCGTTAAGGAACCGAAGACGGAACCAGACCATAAGGCTATGCATTGGACGGGTTGTTACGACGACTACTGTAAAACCCATGACTCAGACAAGCTAGCAAGTGGTCACTATCCCAAGAAGCCACGTAAGGCTAGGATGGAATTTAACGCGATGGTACGAGGCCAGCCGCTACAGCAGATGAGAGACTTAGGAAATTCCCGGAGAGGAAGGTCTCCACCACCATTCAATTGGGAGGACGCAACTCTGCAAGAAAATACACCCCCCGAGCAGGAAGAAGAACTGCTGGGAGAAGAAGAATCTCCACCAAACAACGATACCGAACCAGAACTAACGGGACCAAACCTGGAACAACTACAAATGATCGCCCAAACAGTCGCCACGACGGATAACGATTCATCTGAAGAAGAATATACCGACGACGATGAACCCGACGACCTCGAACTATATCATTTCGAAGTCTCAGGAGCAGGACCAGCTCGGAGAATGATCCTCTTCATCGCGAACCAATTTGAAACCGTATTCCCACAGATCCAAGGGAAACGACGACTGCACCCAATCGAATTCGACAACATGCTCAACCGAATTAGAGCAATGTTCTGGAATTACCGACTTGTCAACGTCGACTACGACGCCGCAGCACACGTGCAAGAACGACCACCAATTGGAAGTACATTCCAATCCGATGGAAGTTATGGCACACCCGATGGAATCCATATTCCCAGAAGTGTTAGAGAACGAATCCAGATCGTTAAGGCACGACTACATGAATTACACCGAATCCAGGAAGCCTATCAAGAAGACCTCATATCGTTGGAGGCAATGCGGCACAAATTGACTGAGTCCACAAAACAATGGGAACTGAAGCCCATGGGACCACCAGTGCAACTACCAATATGGAGAAACATGATACTAGGGCACGTCAAAGCCACTGTCAAAGGACAAATCAAGGTATCAATGACACAAGGAAAGGTTATCCTAGGCCCACGACACGGACCCCTTGAATGGGAAGTCTGTCTCGAAGACGCCAACTCGCCAGGATACTATTCAAAAAACGAAGGATCCCTGCCGACAGGAGCAGTCGCCAGGAAGTAAACATTATCGAAGCTCCCACAGCATCAGCAGCACCGGTATTCCGTACCAAATGCATTGTCAATGGACATACGACACAAGCTATGATCGATTCCGGAGCCAGCGGAAACTTTATATCGACCAGCTTTGTCCAGCGAAACGGGATCGCCACCCGACGAAAGAAAGACGGCGGATACGAGTTGATGGTCGCAGATGGATCATCCCTATCCGAAGTGGACAGCGAAACAATGCCGCTAGTCCTAGCTATCCAACAGCACCACGAGACTGTCAGCCTGGATATCGTTGACATGGCCAGTCACGACATCGTGATGGGGACACCTTGGTTGGAAAAGCACAACCCTCTGATAGATTGGAGGAAAAGAGTACTCAAGTTTGAGCGATGCGGTTGCGCTACCGACATCCACCCTATACATCGACAGCGTGCGATGGTAGATGAGGAAAGACAGTTCTGCGAATTAGAACGTCAACCGATAACATACTCCGACAAAAACGGCAAGGAGATGGTCTCCACAGACACTGAGCCAGCCCAGCCAGGTCACGAGGTGAGAGATAAAAGGAGAACTAACGCACCTCCAGAGATCCCTGAAGAGTTTAAGAAATGGAAACCGCTCTTCCAGGAAGAGGAAGGATTAGCCGCCTTACCTAGACATCAACCATGGGATCACCGAATACAACTTCAGCCCGGCAAAGATCCACCATGGGGGCCACTATACAGGTTATCCGAAAAAGAGCTCGAAGAGCAACGACGATGGCTGAAAGAAAAGAGCGACAAGGGATGGATAGAGAAATCTCAATCGCCAGCCGCTTCACCAGCAATGTTCGTTCCAAAGAAAGGAGGAAAACTGCGAATGGTAATCGACTATCGACGACTCAATGAAGTCACGGTCAAGAACCGATATCCACTACCTAACATCGAAGAAATGCAAGATCGACTTACCGGAGCAAACTGGTATTCCAAGATTGATCTACGAGACGCATTCTACGCCGTACGAATGGCTAAGGGAGAAGAATGGAAAACAGCCTTCAGGACGCGCTATGGACTCTATCAATTTCGAGTCATGCCAATGGGACTTACGAACGCCCCAGCGACGTGTCAGCAACTCGTCAACGATGTGTTACGAGACCTACTCGACATTACAACGATAGCCTATGTCGATGACATCTTAATCTTCACCCGCGGAAGCCGAGAACAACACACCAAAGACGTACAAGCAGTGCTAGAACGACTTAGCACAGTGGACTTCAAGACCGCACCCGAGAAATGTGAATTCTACAAGAAGGAAATCGAATTCCTAGGATTCATCATCAATACTACTGGAATCAAGATGGACCCAAAGAAAGTACAATCCATCAAGGAATGGCCAACACCGAAGAACGTCACAGAAATCCAAGCCTTTCTGGGACTCGCGAACTACAACAGAAAGTTTGTTGAAGGATACTCCAAACTTGCAATCCCACTCACGAGTCTTACGAAGAAGGACACCAAGTTCGTATGGACGGAGAAACAACAGAAAGCATTCCAACAACTCAAGAAAGCATGTATACAGTCACCAACACTCATGCTATTCGATACGAAGAAACCAGTACAAGTCGAAACCGACGCATCCGACTTAGCAATAGGTGCTTGCATCACTCAAGAACATGATGGCAAAAGACACCCAGTGGCGTATTACTCAAGGAAAATGACGCCAGCGGAACAGAACTACGAGATTTACGACAAAGAACTGTTAGCGATTGTTGCAGCATTGCGACACTGGAGAGTTTACTGCGAAGGAGCTACAGGACTGACGATATACACCGACCACAAGAACCTTCAATACTTTACAACTACCAAGGATCTATCACGTCGACATTGTAGATGGTCAGAGCTACTCGGACAATACAAGTTCGATATCCAGTATACACCAGGAAAAGACAATGGGCGCGCAGATGCGCTAAGCAGAAGAAGCGACTACATGGAAGGCAAGGAGCAGAACAAGAAAACATTGCTCAAAGTCAACAAGGACGGAAGCCTTACCACAGATACACAAGAGTTTAACAACATACTCCGAGTTCTACGAGATGAACAAGAAGAGTTCCCCATCGAACATGGGAAGTACCAGGTTCCACCAGCAAAGGAACACGAATGCATCAAAGACCACCATGATAGCCAAACAACAGGACACCCAGGAATAGCCAGAACAACAGATTTGATTAGACGAAACTTTACCTTCCCACAGATGCGGAAGAAGGTTGCCGACTACATCAAACAGTGCGACAGTTGCCAGAAGAATAAGGCATCACGACATGCGAAATATGGCAATCTCCAGTTCCGAGAACCCTCGGATACACCATGGAGAGAAGTCACAATGGACTTCATCACGAAGTTACCGGCATCCAAGGACCCCGCAACAGGAGTCGTCTACGATTCAATACTTGTCATGGTAGACACCTTGACCAAGTATGCACATTTCATACCGTGCAAGGAATCAATGGCAGCTATGGAACTCGCATACCTCGTACTGGACAGGCTAATCAGACATCATGGAATTCCAGAAAGCTTCATCACAGACAGAGATAAGCTGTTCACATCGAATTTCTGGAAATCTCTTATGGGACAAATTGGAATCAAGCACAAGTTATCGACAGCATTCCACCCAGAGACAGATGGTCAGACTGAAAGGACAAATCAGTCACTCGAAGCATATTTACGGCACTACGTCAATTACGCACAAAACAATTGGGTTTCATTGTTACCAATGGCGCAACTGGCGTTAAACAATAACGCATCAGAGACAACGAGAGAATCGCCATTTTTCCTTAATTATGGAAAAGCACCCAACATGTTCATGGAACCGAGAACATCAATAAAAGCCGACAAAGCCATAATAATGGCAGAGGAATTGCAGAAGGCACACACCACAGCCCGAGATGCAATCCGACATTCGCAACAGCGAATCCAGAAACAGAGATTCAAAGAATCAAAAACGGCACCTCAACTTAAGAAGGGGGATAAGGTATATCTTCTGACGAAGAACCTGAAAACAAAGCGAAGAACGAAGAAACTGGATCACGTCAAAGTCGGACCATTTTTGATTGCCGAACAGAAGGGCACAGTCAGCTACCGACTCGAGCTTCCACCGGACGCAAAGATCCATCCAGTGTTCCACATATCCTTGTTGGAACCCGCACACCCCAGCGCCACGCTGCAAACCACGTTCCACTACCAGGAGCAAGAAGACGACGAGTATGAAGTCGAAAAGATCGTAGACTACGACAGGAATAGTCAGCGATACCTCATCAAGTGGAAAGGATACCCCAGCGACGAAAATACATGGGAACCACTTACCAATCTTAATTGCCCGAAGTTGCTACACCAGTACCACCGGAGAAGGAAAGGGATTGATCCATATTCCCCAGGGTCTCCATCATCAGGGGAGTAAGGCCCACAGTAGCAGCCGCCGCAGGACAATTCTCTTCAGCCTCAAACGCGCCCTCTGCATCCATTTCCGACGCAAGGCATTCGGCTTTCCGAGCCGCCCGACCTTCAGCTTGACGAAGGATCTTCTTGTTTCGCATTAACCGAGCCATCACGGTAGCCAACAACTCTTCATCCTCATCCACCTTGCGCTGGTACTCCTCCCGAGTTCGGTCTAAGGATTCCCAAGACATGTTGACGCATTTCTTGCCTTGACGGACGCATTCGGAACACCGAAGGTTGGTTGAGTTCGACATGATGATGCAAAGATGGTTGTGTGTAGAACAACGTTCACACGGGAAGAAGACAGGACGACCGTTCCTTTCAATTTCGGCAGCCAGACGCGAGCGTCTTTTCTTGGAAGAAGAAGTTTCTGGTTGCAGAGACATCGTAGGAAGAAAGACTGCTACAAACTGTTACAAAAGGAACGCGGGGGACAGCGACATCATAAGCTTCAGGGACGAAGCTAGGCTGAAAGGGGGATGGTGTTACGAGCACGGTCACGAGACGGTCAGACCCGAAGCGATTGGCCAGTAGGGGCCAGAGGAGACAAGGGTCACGTGACCAGTATGCAAGTGAGCGCTGCCTTGGCAGGCGACTGACTGCATATATGCAAGTGGTCGACTGGTCGACGAGCGACCGAGCGATCACTGAGCGACTGATCGCTGAGCGACCAGGCGATCAGATGCATGAAGACACGAATCTCTTATGTATATAACTAGGCACGTTTCTCATTAGGAGTTCGTGTGTTCAACTCATGTTGCAATCCGACTGTTAGGTAGAGACCCAACAGCCTTGTCACAATCAGTTATCCCACAACCCAGTTGTCTTGACACATCTGTTCCAAAGAGCTCTAAACCCGTGACACTACTTCGTAGGGTCGCAACATTTATAACTAAGAGACGTCTTTCTAAGAAATAGATTTAGTAGTATAAAACCTTATTAAACTACTAGTTCTTACTAATATATTGCTTAAGGGCCAAAGTAATTATTCTAGACATCCTATTAAAAAGAGAGTAGAATATACTAAAAGAGAGCAATAAGGCCTTATAATTCTAATATTTTTTAGAACTAAAAAGCGTAAAGAATTAGCTAAGGCTAATAGAAGACAATATAAGCGACCCCGGACTACTAATCCTCGCTATAGAAATAGAGTTAATAGAAGAATAGAATTCTAAAGTTTCCGCTATAAAAAGTACTAATCCTTTTTAGGACAAAAGTATAAATTAACTATAAAAAGAAACTAAGGAGAAGGACATTTTATATTAACTCGTATATTAAACCGTAACTATAGGACTCTATACTTTACTATTAGAAATTAAAGTTAAAATTTAAGTAGGAGACTATATAATTAATTAGAGAGGAAACCTATATTATCGCGGAAAACTATAGGTATTAGGAGCCCTAGTATCGATAGAGTCTAAATATAAAAACCTAAATACTATTATACTATAAGCTAATATCCTAAGGACTTATATTATTTAGTCTATATATAATTTATTAGTCTATAGCTATCCTAGATAGGATACTACGACTACTATAATAGGTTAAGACTTTTATTAGCCCCTATAGTCTCGCTAGGTCTACTAGTTCCTAAGAAATTATAATTACTATAAAAGAAATAAGGTATAGAGGGAATATAAGTATAGGCTCCTAAAGCTACTTTTAGTTCCTAACTATTTCTTTTAAAAAATCTTTATAAACTTTATAATAGACCTACTAAATTCTAAAAGTAATTATTATCTATAAATAATTAAAAACTATCTATCGAAGTAGGTAGTCCTTAAGCTAATATTTAGTATAAAAGCTAAAGAGTACGCTATAAAATTTATAGACTACTAAGTAAAATACTATAGACTCCTAAGGGCTATTACTAGTAATAGAGGGACAAACTAAATTAGTACTTTCTAGAAGGAGCTCTATAGACTATTTAATATAAACTAGAGACTAAGTTCTATATACTACCTATAAATAGATAGAGGACCTAAGAGGTTAAACTAAGAGATATAAGCCTACCTCTACTACTATATTAATTATAAGTAGAATAATTAGAAAAAGTAGCTCTCTACTGCTAAGTTAGCTCTAAATAAATAATATTATATAGGGATTAGTATAAGCCCTTTCTTTATGTTACGAGCACGGTCACGAGACGGTCAGACCCGAAGCGATTGGCCAGTAGGGGCCAGAGGAGACAAGGGTCACGTGACCAGTATGCAAGTGAGCGCTGCCTTGGCAGGCGACTGACTGCATATATGCAAGTGGTCGACTGGTCGACGAGCGACCGAGCGATCACTGAGCGACTGATCGCTGAGCGACCAGGCGATCAGATGCATGAAGACACGAATCTCTTATGTATATAACTAGGCACGTTTCTCATTAGGAGTTCGTGTGTTCAACTCATGTTGCAATCCGACTGTTAGGTAGAGACCCAACAGCCTTGTCACAATCAGTTATCCCACAACCCAGTTGTCTTGACACATCTGTTCCAAAGAGCTCTAAACCCGTGACACTACTTCGTAGGGTCGCAACACTTTGAACACCCTCAAGGAACTTTGTACCTCAGACAACAATGGCTCCATCCGAGAACCGAGACACCAGCGTTCAGCAGCGTACCCACGACAACAATATCAAAGTCGCCAGACCGGACTATTACTATGGCGATCGATCGAAGCTCGACGATTGGCTCAACCAAATGGCACTTTACTTTCGTTTCGAAAACATCACCCAGGATCCCAAGAAGACCTTACTTGCATCCTCTTACCTTAGGGGACAAGTCCAACAATGGATTCGACCTAGGTTGCACGAAGTCTTGCACCAGAACATCGACACCGAAGGAATCTTCAACAGCTGGGACAATTATGTCAAAGCCATTCGAAATATTTATGGGTTGAGTAACGAAAAACAAGTCGCCATCCGAGTTATCCAACACTTGAAACAGAAGACGTCTACTTCGCAATACACCGCCAAGTTCAGGGAGTATTCAGGCAAAACTGGGTGGGATGACCAAGCCTTACTCACTATGTATTACACTGGACTCAAGGACGACGTCAAGGATGAACTCATGCGCTCAGGTGCATCTCACGACACTCTCGAACTGATGATTCAGGATGCTATCGAAATTGACGATAGGCTCTACGAGAGGAAGATGGAAAAACGCCATAATGGACAGTATCGCGGACGATCTGGCTACAACTCTACCAGCTGGACTGGAGGGTCTCGTCGCGATCCGGACGCCATGGAATTGGATATTATCCAGCGCAAGCCAAAAGGAAAAGGCATGCGAGGAGCCAAGGGAAAGGGAAGTTCCAAGGGAACAACAACAGAGGAAAGAAACGAGAAGGACCGGAGTGCTACAACTGCCACAAGATAGGGCATTACGCACGAGACTGCCGCGGACGAAAGGTGCGACCGCAGGAGCAGCTCAACATGATGCTAGTGAAGGAACCCATCAACGAAGCAAACGATGGACGAGGCGCCTACGATGTATCAAAACTCGTTAAGGAACCGAAGACGGAACCAGACCATAAGGCTATGCATTGGACGGGTTGTTACGACGACTACTGTAAAACCCATGACTCAGACAAGCTAGCAAGTGGTCACTATCCCAAGAAGCCACGTAAGGCTAGGATGGAATTTAACGCGATGGTACGAGGCCAGCCGCTACAGCAGATGAGAGACTTAGGAAATTCCCGGAGAGGAAGGTCTCCACCACCATTCAATTGGGAGGACGCAACTCTGCAAGAAAATACACCCCCCGAGCAGGAAGAAGAACTGCTGGGAGAAGAAGAATCTCCACCAAACAACGATACCGAACCAGAACTAACGGGACCAAACCTGGAACAACTACAAATGATCGCCCAAACAGTCGCCACGACGGATAACGATTCATCTGAAGAAGAATATACCGACGACGATGAACCCGACGACCTCGAACTATATCATTTCGAAGTCTCAGGAGCAGGACCAGCTCGGAGAATGATCCTCTTCATCGCGAACCAATTTGAAACCGTATTCCCACAGATCCAAGGGAAACGACGACTGCACCCAATCGAATTCGACAACATGCTCAACCGAATTAGAGCAATGTTCTGGAATTACCGACTTGTCAACGTCGACTACGACGCCGCAGCACACGTGCAAGAACGACCACCAATTGGAAGTACATTCCAATCCGATGGAAGTTATGGCACACCCGATGGAATCCATATTCCCAGAAGTGTTAGAGAACGAATCCAGATCGTTAAGGCACGACTACATGAATTACACCGAATCCAGGAAGCCTATCAAGAAGACCTCATATCGTTGGAGGCAATGCGGCACAAATTGACTGAGTCCACAAAACAATGGGAACTGAAGCCCATGGGACCACCAGTGCAACTACCAATATGGAGAAACATGATACTAGGGCACGTCAAAGCCACTGTCAAAGGACAAATCAAGGTATCAATGACACAAGGAAAGGTTATCCTAGGCCCACGACATGGACCCCTTGATTGGGAAGTCTGTCTCGAAGATGCCAACTCGCCAGGATACTATTCAAAAAACGAAGGATCCCTGCCGACAGGAGCAGTCGCCAGGAAGTAAACATTATCGAAGCTCCCACAGCATCAGCAGCACCGGTATTCCGTACCAAATGCATTGTCAATGGACATACGACACAAGCTATGATCGATTCCGGAGCCAGCGGAAACTTTATATCGACCAGCTTTGTCCAGCGAAACGGGATCGCCACCCGACGAAAGAAAGACGGCGGATACGAGTTGATGGTCGCAGATGGATCATCCCTATCCGAAGTGGACAGCGAAACAATGCCGCTAGTCCTAGCTATCCAACAGCACCACGAGACTGTCAGCCTGGATATCGTTGACATGGCCAGTCACGACATCGTGATGGGGACACCTTGGTTGGAAAAGCACAACCCTCTGATAGATTGGAGGAAAAGAGTACTCAAGTTTGAGCGATGCGGTTGCGCTACCGACATCCACCCTATACATCGACAGCGTGCGATGGTAGATGAGGAAAGACAGTTCTGCGAATTAGAACGTCAACCGATAACATACTCCGACAAAAACGGCAAGGAGATGGTCTCCACAGACACTGAGCCAGCCCAGCCAGGTCACGAGGTGAGAGATAAAAGGAGAACTAACGCACCTCCAGAGATCCCTGAAGAGTTTAAGAAATGGAAACCGCTCTTCCAGGAAGAGGAAGGATTAGCCGCCTTACCTAGACATCAACCATGGGATCACCGAATACAACTTCAGCCCGGCAAAGATCCACCATGGGGGCCACTATACAGGTTATCCGAAAAAGAGCTCGAAGAGCAACGACGATGGCTGAAAGAAAAGAGCGACAAGGGATGGATAGAGAAATCTCAATCGCCAGCCGCTTCACCAGCAATGTTCGTTCCAAAGAAAGGAGGAAAACTGCGAATGGTAATCGACTATCGACGACTCAATGAAGTCACGGTCAAGAACCGATATCCACTACCTAACATCGAAGAAATGCAAGATCGACTTACCGGAGCAAACTGGTATTCCAAGATTGATCTACGAGACGCATTCTACGCCGTACGAATGGCTAAGGGAGAAGAATGGAAAACAGCCTTCAGGACGCGCTATGGACTCTATCAATTTCGAGTCATGCCAATGGGACTTACGAACGCCCCAGCGACGTGTCAGCAACTCGTCAACGATGTGTTACGAGACCTACTCGACATTACAACGATAGCCTATGTCGATGACATCTTAATCTTCACCCGCGGAAGCCGAGAACAACACACCAAAGACGTACAAGCAGTGCTAGAACGACTTAGCACAGTGGACTTCAAGACCGCACCCGAGAAATGTGAATTCTACAAGAAGGAAATCGAATTCCTAGGATTCATCATCAATACTACTGGAATCAAGATGGACCCAAAGAAAGTACAATCCATCAAGGAATGGCCAACACCGAAGAACGTCACAGAAATCCAAGCCTTTCTGGGACTCGCGAACTACAACAGAAAGTTTGTTGAAGGATACTCCAAACTTGCAATCCCACTCACGAGTCTTACGAAGAAGGACACCAAGTTCGTATGGACGGAGAAACAACAGAAAGCATTCCAACAACTCAAGAAAGCATGTATACAGTCACCAACACTCATGCTATTCGATACGAAGAAACCAGTACAAGTCGAAACCGACGCATCCGACTTAGCAATAGGTGCTTGCATCACTCAAGAACATGATGGCAAAAGACACCCAGTGGCGTATTACTCAAGGAAAATGACGCCAGCGGAACAGAACTACGAGATTTACGACAAAGAACTGTTAGCGATTGTTGCAGCATTGCGACACTGGAGAGTTTACTGCGAAGGAGCTACAGGACTGACGATATACACCGACCACAAGAACCTTCAATACTTTACAACTACCAAGGATCTATCACGTCGACATTGTAGATGGTCAGAGCTACTCGGACAATACAAGTTCGATATCCAGTATACACCAGGAAAAGACAATGGGCGCGCAGATGCGCTAAGCAGAAGAAGCGACTACATGGAAGGCAAGGAGCAGAACAAGAAAACATTGCTCAAAGTCAACAAGGACGGAAGCCTTACCACAGATACACAAGAGTTTAACAACATACTCCGAGTTCTACGAGATGAACAAGAAGAGTTCCCCATCGAACATGGGAAGTACCAGGTTCCACCAGCAAAGGAACACGAATGCATCAAAGACCACCATGATAGCCAAACAACAGGACACCCAGGAATAGCCAGAACAACAGATTTGATTAGACGAAACTTTACCTTCCCACAGATGCGGAAGAAGGTTGCCGACTACATCAAACAGTGCGACAGTTGCCAGAAGAATAAGGCATCACGACATGCGAAATATGGCAATCTCCAGTTCCGAGAACCCTCGGATACACCATGGAGAGAAGTCACAATGGACTTCATCACGAAGTTACCGGCATCCAAGGACCCCGCAACAGGAGTCGTCTACGATTCAATACTTGTCATGGTAGACACCTTGACCAAGTATGCACATTTCATACCGTGCAAGGAATCAATGGCAGCTATGGAACTCGCATACCTCGTACTGGACAGGCTAATCAGACATCATGGAATTCCAGAAAGCTTCATCACAGACAGAGATAAGCTGTTCACATCGAATTTCTGGAAATCTCTTATGGGACAAATTGGAATCAAGCACAAGTTATCGACAGCATTCCACCCAGAGACAGATGGTCAGACTGAAAGGACAAATCAGTCACTCGAAGCATATTTACGGCACTACGTCAATTACGCACAAAACAATTGGGTTTCATTGTTACCAATGGCGCAACTGGCGTTAAACAATAACGCATCAGAGACAACGAGAGAATCGCCATTTTTCCTTAATTATGGAAAAGCACCCAACATGTTCATGGAACCGAGAACATCAATAAAAGCCGACAAAGCCATAATAATGGCAGAGGAATTGCAGAAGGCACACACCACAGCCCGAGATGCAATCCGACATTCGCAACAGCGAATCCAGAAACAGAGATTCAAAGAATCAAAAACGGCACCTCAACTTAAGAAGGGGGATAAGGTATATCTTCTGACGAAGAACCTGAAAACAAAGCGAAGAACGAAGAAACTGGATCACGTCAAAGTCGGACCATTTTTGATTGCCGAACAGAAGGGCACAGTCAGCTACCGACTCGAGCTTCCACCGGACGCAAAGATCCATCCAGTGTTCCACATATCCTTGTTGGAACCCGCACACCCCAGCGCCACGCTGCAAACCACGTTCCACTACCAGGAGCAAGAAGACGACGAGTATGAAGTCGAAAAGATCGTAGACTACGACAGGAATAGTCAGCGATACCTCATCAAGTGGAAAGGATACCCCAGCGACGAAAATACATGGGAACCACTTACCAATCTTAATTGCCCGAAGTTGCTACACCAGTACCACCGGAGAAGGAAAGGGATTGATCCATATTCCCCAGGGTCTCCATCATCAGGGGAGTAAGGCCCACAGTAGCAGCCGCCGCAGGACAATTCTCTTCAGCCTCAAACGCGCCCTCTGCATCCATTTCCGACGCAAGGCATTCGGCTTTCCGAGCCGCCCGACCTTCAGCTTGACGAAGGATCTTCTTGTTTCGCATTAACCGAGCCATCACGGTAGCCAACAACTCTTCATCCTCATCCACCTTGCGCTGGTACTCCTCCCGAGTTCGGTCTAAGGATTCCCAAGACATGTTGACGCATTTCTTGCCTTGACGGACGCATTCGGAACACCGAAGGTTGGTTGAGTTCGACATGATGATGCAAAGATGGTTGTGTGTAGAACAACGTTCACACGGGAAGAAGACAGGACGACCGTTCCTTTCAATTTCGGCAGCCAGACGCGAGCGTCTTTTCTTGGAAGAAGAAGTTTCTGGTTGCAGAGACATCGTAGGAAGAAAGACTGCTACAAACTGTTACAAAAGGAACGCGGGGGACAGCGACATCATAAGCTTCAGGGACGAAGCTAGGCTGAAAGGGGGATGGTGTTACGAGCACGGTCACGAGACGGTCAGACCCGAAGCGATTGGCCAGTAGGGGCCAGAGGAGACAAGGGTCACGTGACCAGTATGCAAGTGAGCGCTGCCTTGGCAGGCGACTGACTGCATATATGCAAGTGGTCGACTGGTCGACGAGCGACCGAGCGATCACTGAGCGACTGATCGCTGAGCGACCAGGCGATCAGATGCATGAAGACACGAATCTCTTATGTATATAACTAGGCACGTTTCTCATTAGGAGTTCGTGTGTTCAACTCATGTTGCAATCCGACTGTTAGGTAGAGACCCAACAGCCTTGTCACAATCAGTTATCCCACAACCCAGTTGTCTTGACACATCTGTTCCAAAGAGCTCTAAACCCGTGACACTACTTCGTAGGGTCGCAACACTTTATTACTTATAGATATAAAATACCTTTTATTATAGTATTATATTCGGAACTAAATAAAAATAGTAAGCTCTCTATTATTTAAAGAGTTAAAAGTTTTACTAAAAAGATTAACAAAATCTCGAGCCTATACTAGACTAGTATAGCTACTACTATATAGAAATAGGAGGAGTCTATTAACTATATAAAGTACCTAGTACTAATATACTATATTAGTAATAAAATATAGCTAGACCTTAGAAATTATAATACTAAATAGCTAAAAAGGAATCTTAATATAAAATATAAAAAATATATTATAGCTAAAGTATTATTACTAGCTTTTATAAGATTAGAAGGTATACTAAATAATATCTACCTAGTATTTTATACTAACCTCCTTTAATTAGTAGCTATAAACCTATTATCTAGATAGACCTTTAATAATAATTAACTAGACTTAGTACTTATAGAATTTTACCTAAAGTAGAAAATAAAAAGGATTAAAAAAGCGTAATAGAAAAAGAGAGGTTAAGGAAGGAAATACGAAGTCCTAGTAAAGTAAACTAAATACTATAAAAAAACTTAGGAACCCTTTAAAAACCTAGTTAATAATAAAGCCTTAGACAAATTTAAAAAGATATATAAAAGGGTAGAGGAGTATAATAGACCCTTAAACGAGTAGAAAAGAGTAGTTAGAAGAAAAATGTTAGTAAAGTAAGGGTTATATATTAGATTTAAATATTAATAAAAAAAAAGATTTTAAAAATAAAGAAAATACTAAAAATATTATTAAAAAACTATCTATATAGACTTAGCTATAAAATCCTTAGAGACTAAAACTAATATAAAAACTACCTAGTTACTATAACGAGCCCTTAATATTAAAATAAGGGGAATACTACTAGTATTAGAAAAGCTTAGTTAGCGAGGAAAAATGCTTAGAATTAGAAGAATATACTTATATCTACCTTTATTAGGCTATAATATTTACTACTATATTTGTTACCTTATAAATAATATTACTAAATATACTAATTAGCGAGAGAAAATACTTAGAATATTAAAATACTATATATTTAGAAAGTAGGCTAGTAGCCTAAATAGGCTTTAAGGCCTTCTAAGCCTTAAGGACCTTATATAGGTTTATATATACTTTATCCCTAAACTAGTTAGCTAGAACTATAAAAAAACGCTTAGAGACTAGATTTCTTATTTCTTATACTAGTAGGAGCGAGTCTATATAGAGTATATAATATAAACTAATATAGGGCTAGCTTAGTTAGCGACGTTTTTCTCTTAGAGTCTAGGATTATATATAGGTCCTAGTAATTCTTATACTCTTTAGTATATTACTTATAGGCGTAGGAGTAGGTAGACTAAGCAATATTAGGAGACTATATAAAAATATCTAGAAGCCGAGAATTATACCTTTTAGTTATAATAGTCGATACTAGTATTAATATAACCGATATAATAAATAAGAATAGACATCTAAATCTAGTTAGAAATGCCTAGAACCTAAGAATCTAGTACTATTTACTACTACTACTTGTTATAGGAAAGTAATATATATATAGAAGTATCTCGTAGGTATCTAATAAGTTCGATAAGGGAAATAGAAATAGATACGCTAGTCTCCTAGTAGAAAGTCTTAGTACGCGCTAAGTATTCTAAGTATAGTAATGTCTATACTCTACTTTAGGCCTTGCCTATTATAATACCCCCCTCCTTCCCTTATGCTTTTTAGGGAAAAGAATTCGAAAGCCTATAATTATTTATAGCTTTCCCTCTTTTATATTTATAAGTAAACTAAAATTTTGTTATATATATATATTAATAACTTTAGCTATTTAATATAAAGATCTTAAAACCTACGCGTTCTTTCTTTTTTTACTTAAGTAATATTTATTTACTTACTATCGCCTTTATTTTATAATAAGTAAAGACAATATTATAAATTACTAATTCTAAGTAAAATATTTAAGTAACTAGCTATCCGCAATTATTTTTATTTTATTTAGCTACCTTTACTTCTATAGATTTTACTTTACCTCCTTATTATTATATACTACTATTATAATAACTATAATATAAAACTCTAAAGCCTCTCCTTTTCGAACTCTCTTCTTTATAATAATAATAATAGTAATAGTAGTAGTAGTAGTAACGGCAATAGTAATAACAATAATAATAACAATAATAGTAGTAGTAGTAGTAATAGTAGTAGTAGTAAATAGTACTAGATTCTTAGGTTCTAAGCATTTCTAACTAGATTTAGATGTCTACTTTTATTTATTATATTAGTTATACTAATACTAGTATCGACTATTGCGACTAAGAGATATAATTCTTAGCTTCTAGATATTTTTATATAGTCTCCTAATATTACCTAGTCTACCCGCTCCTATACCTATAAGTAATATACTAAAGAGTATAAGAATTACTAGAACCTATATATAATTTTAGACTCTAAGAGAAAAATGTTACTAACTAAGCTAGCCCTATATTAGCCTATATTATATACTCTATATAGACCTACTCCTATTAGTATAAGAAGTAAGAAATCTAGTCTCTAAGTATTTTTCTATAGTCCTAACTAACTAATTTAAGGATAAGGCGTACGCGGACCTATATAAGGTCCTTAAGGCCTAGAAGGCCTTAAAGCCTATTTAGGCTACTAGCCTACTTTCTAAGTATATAGTATTTTAGTATTCTAAGTATTTTCTCTTACTAATTAGTATATTTAGTAATATTGCCTATAAGGTAATAAATATAGTAGTAAATATAGTAGCCTAATAAAAGTAGACATAAGTATATTCTTCTAATTCTAGGTATTTTTCTTTACTAACCGAGCTTTTCTAATACTAGTAGTATTCCCTCTACCTTAATACTAGGGGCTTATTATAGTAATTAGATAGTTTTTATATTAGTTTCGGTTTTTAGGAGTTTTATAGCTAAGTCTATATAAATAGTTCTTTAATAATATTTTTAGTATTTTCCTTATTTTTAAAATCTTTTTTTTTATTAATATTTAAATCTAATATATAACCTTTATTTTACTAACATTTTTCTCCTAACTACTCTCTTCTACTTATCTAAAGGTCTATTATATTCCTCTACCTTCTTATATATCTTTTCGAATTTATTTAAGGTTTTATTATTAATTAGGTTTTTAAAGGGTTCCTAAATCTTCTTATAATATCTAGCCTACTTTACTAGGACTTTATATTTCCTTCCTTAATCTCTCTTTTTCTATTGCGTTTTTTTAATCTTTTTTACCTCTTATTTTAAATAAAATTCTATAAATACTAGGTCTAGTTAATTGTTATTAGAGGTCTATTTAGGTAATAGGTCTATAACTACTAGTTAGAAGAGGTTAGTATAAAATACTAGGTAGATATTATTTAGTATACCTTCTAATCTTATAAAAGCTAATAATAATACCTTAGTTATAGTATATTTTCTATATTTTATATTAAGATTCCTCTTTAACTATTTAGTATTATAATTTCTAAAATCTAGCTATACTTTATTATTAATATAGTATATTAGTACTAAGTACTTTATATAATTAGTAGACTCCTTCTATTTCTATATAGTAATAGCTATACTAATCTAGTATAGGCTCGAGATTTTATTAATCTTTTTAGTAAAGCTTTTAATTCTTTAAATAGTAGAGAGCTTACTATTTTCGCTTAGTTCTAAATATAATACTATAGTAAAGGGTACTTTATATTTATAAATAATAAAGAAAGGGCTTATACTAATCCCTATATAATATTATCTATTTAAAACTAACTTAGCGGTAAAAAGCTACTTTTTCTAATTATTCTACTTATAATTAATATAATAGTAGAGGTAGACTTATACCTCTTAGTTTAACCTTTTAGGTCTTCTATCTATTTATAGGTAGTATATAGAACTTAGTCTCTAGTTTATACTAAGTAGTTTATAGAGCTCCTTCTAGAAAGTATTAGTCTAGTTCGTCCCTCTATTACTAATAATAGCCCTTAGGAGTCTATAGTATTTTATCTAGTAGTCTATAAATTTTATAGTATACTTCTCGGCTTTTATACTAAATATTAGCTCGAGGACTACCTACTTCGATAGATAGTCTTTAATTACCTATAGATAACAATTACTTTTAGAATTTAGTAGGTCTATTATAAAGTTTATAGAGATTTCCTAAAAAAAACGGTTAGGAACTAGAAGTAGTTTTAGGAGCCTATACTTATATTCTTTCTATATCTTATTTCTTCTATAGTAATTATAATTCTTTAGGAACTAGTAGACTTAGTAAGACTATAGGGGCTAATAGAAGTCTCGACCTATTATAGTAGTTATAGTATTCTATCTAAGATAGTTATAGACTAATAAATTATATATAGACTAAATAATACGAGTCCTTAGGGTGTTAGCTTATAGTATAATAGTATCTAGGTTTTTATATTTAGACTCTATTAATACTAGGGCTTCTAGTACTTATAGTTTTCCGCGATAATATAAGTTTCCCTTTTAGTTAATCGTATAGTCTTCTATTTAAATTTTAACTTTAATTTCTAATAATAAAGTATAGAGTCCTATAGTTATAGCCTAGTATATAAGTTAATATAGAGTGTCTTTCTCTTTAGTTTCCTTCTATAGTTAATTTATACTTTTATTCTAAAAAAAACTAATACTTTCTATAGTAGAAACTCTAGGATCCTACTCTTCTATTAACTTTATTTCTATAGCGAGAATTAGTAGTTTAGGGTCGCTTATATTGTCTTCTACTAGCCCTAGCTAATTCTTTATACTTTCTAGTTCTAAAAAACATTAGAATTATAAGGCCTTGTCGCTCTCTTCTAGCGTATCCTACTCTCTTTTTAATAGAGCGTTTAGAACAATTACTTTAGCCCCTAGGCGATATACTAGTAAGAACTAGTAGTTTAATAAAGTCTTATACTACTAAATCTATCTCTTAGAGAGGTATCTCTTAATTATAAAGTACTCTAGGTTCTTATAGTCTATCTAAATAATAAAGGGGCTATATACTTTTAGCTTAGGTACCTAAAACTTAATACTTTATATAATTATAAGCATCTCCTTATTATAGATATTATAGTTAATTTTAGCCTTATTTAATTTTTGTAAAAAGAAGCCTACTAGATATTAGACTCTATCCTTTTTTTAGATAAGAGTACTACCTAAAGCGAATCTACTATAGTCTATTTTTAAAAAGGTCGGAAGAGTCGGATCTTAATAAAAAAGTACCGAAGCGCTATAATATTTAGTTTTTAACTTCTAGAATATATAGTTCTCGTTTTTTTTCTAAAAAAATAGGGTCCCTTTTCTAGTTAATACTATAAGAGATACTACTATCTTTAAGTAGTTAGGTATAAATATCTAGTAGTAGTTCGCGAACCTAAAAAATCGGTAAACCTTTTTTTAAATAGTAGGTCCCTTCTAATTTTATATAATATCTACCTTTTTTATATTAGGGCCTACCCTACTACTATTAGTATAAATAATATACCTAAAATACTTAATCTCTTTATATACGAATTTACTCTTAATAGGGTCTAAATAGAGGCTACTATTAAAAAATTTTTAGAGTATAGTTTATACCTTCTAGAAATAATCCTTCTATATCCTATAGAAGTAGATTACTATATTATTAGTATAGGCTAAGGCATAAACATCTAGCTAGTCCTAAAATAGAGTATTAATATACTATTAAAAAGTTGCTAGGGCCCTAAATAAACTAAATAGTATTACTAATTATTTAAAAAATCCGAATTAGGTCTAAAAGGCTATTTTATACTTATATCCTAGGGACATTTAGATCTAGTAAAAGACTAATATAATATCTACCTTAATTAACTAATTAGCCTCTATAAAATTTTGTAAGGTCTCTAAAATAAGAGGTAGAGGGTACCTATTATGTTTAATAATAGTATTTAATACTTAAAAATTATAATAGAACCTTAACCTACCTTCTAGTTTTCTAACAAAAAGTATTAGAAACGCGGCTTCTAATTTCGCTAGCCAAATATAACTATTTACTAAAAGCTTATCTAGCAATTTATAAAGTACTAGTAATTCCTTCTTAAATATACTATATAATAGGCCCTAGAATAGAAAAGGTAGAGATCTATCTAGATTCTTTTAGATTTCGATTTTATAATTAATCCCCTTTCTATAAGGAGCTAGTTTTTTAGTTTTTTAACGATTAAATAGTAGAGCTAGGTCTTATACCTTAGGTAGAAGGCTCTATTATAGGGCTTCTATTATAGGGTACTCCTTCTTCTTAAGAGCCTTCTAAATATCTTCTAATACTATTATAGCAACTATCGAAAAGTTTCTAAAGTCCTTATATTTATAGTAGTTATATCCTTTTTAGACCTATTTATTTACTCTACTATAATAGAACTAATACTTTTTAGGTGTAGTCCTAACTTTATTATATACTTTCTATAGGTTCCCTAGTATTACTAAGAATAATAGGTTTAATATAATATATACGTATACTTCCTATTAAAACCCTAAGATTTCTATATAAAAAGCGACTACTCCTTCGATATATAATTTTTATATAGCCTTCGACGTACCTTTTATTTTATAGGTTTTCTAACTAATTATATTAAGTCCGAGTCCTTTAGCTAGGTCTCTATTAATTATAGTATAGTATTAGTAGCCTTTATTAATAAAAGTAGAAGTTCGGATATTTATATTTAGAAGTATATTAGTATATACTAGGTTCCTATTTATTTCTTTTTAGACCGCTCTCTACTTCTTTACTAGCCTCTTCTCTACCCTTAACTCCTAACTATAAGTAGGAGTTATTCTTTTTCTAACTAGTCTTTAGCCTCTAAGCTTTCTTTATTAGTCTCTAGTATAGGTTAAGCTATAACCGTATTAATAGTAGTAGGCTTTAACGCTAAAATATATAGACATTCGCGAATATAATAGCTAGACCTTCTATAGTAGAAATAGAGCTTATTCTCTTAGCGCCTTTCTTTTTTAGTATTATTAATCTACTTTACGCGTTATTTACTCCTTTTGTTATACACTCCGCGATTTCTATTTCGCCCTTTAGTAGGTTAAGTTAGGGCTATAATTATATCCCTATTAATATTAACCTAAGTAATAGCAAGTATACCTAGGATTTGCGTAGTAACTATTATTTTTATTATAGAATTCTAGTATTTCTTAGCCTATTTCTTATAGGCTACCTTAAACTAGTTAGTTGCCTCTAAATTTATTATAATATACTTTACTTCCTTTAAGAAATAATAATAGTTATTAGTTTTTAGTATAAATACTATATATATCTTTATAGAGTTCGAAAAGGTATTACGTAAGTACCTAATCTTTATAGTATCTAAGAAGCTCTCTCTACTAGTACTAAGTAGAAGCCTATTAAATTCTAGCTAGTACTCGTACTATAGTTATCCTATAGTATATCTAAGGTTTATAAGCTATTTAAGTACCTTTATTTATTTATTACTATCTATAAAAACATTTTCGAGTTATGCGAAGAAAGCTTTAGGGTCTTTACTTTTTATTATATATCCCTTCTTCTAGAAATACTATATATAGGCTCGTTCTTATATTAGAAGAGTATTATAAACGGTATCCTAGTAGTAATCGACTAAGAGTATAGGTTTTAGGCTAGACCTTATTCTATATAAGCTTCTAAAATATATTAAATAATTATAGAAGGTTTTAGCTCTCCTATTCTATTTTAGTAGTTTCTATTCTCTTAGTCCTAATAGTTCTATATTAGACTTAAACTAAGAACTTATAAAGAGTATATCTACTATCCTAACTATTAGAGCTTAAATAGAGGCTCCCTTACCTTTAAAGTAGGATCCCCCTCGCGATTATATATTCTCTATTAATTCTTACGTAGTCTAAGTATATACTAATTTAGCTTCTAGTCTCTCTTGTCTATAATATAACTACTAAATAAACCCTTATAGTTTAGCTACTATAGCCTTATATAGTAATATAGTATTCTCTAAGGAGGATAACCTAGATTCTAGTATAAACCTATTATTAAATAGATCTAGATTTATAGTAATTAAGCTTAATATTATAGGAAAGCAACGTATATATAGAAATATCTCGTAGGTATCTAATAAGTTCGATAAGGGAGATAGAAATAGATACGCTAGTCTCCTAGTAGAAAGTTTTAGTACGCGCTAAATATTCTAGGTATAGTAATATCTATACTCTACTTTAGGCCTTACCTATTATACTACTACTACTACTACTACTATTGTTATTATTATTATTATTGTTACTATTACTATTACTACTACTACTACTATTACTATTATTATTATTATAAAGAAGAGAGTTTAAAAAGGAAAGGCTTTAGAGTTTTATATTATAGTTATTATAATAGTAGTATATAATAATAAGGAGGTAAAGTAAAGCCTATAGAAGTAAAAGTAGCTAAATAAAGTAAAAATAATTATAAATAGCTAGTTACCTAAATATTTTGCTTAAAATTAGTAATTTATAATATTATCTTTACTTACTATAAAGTAAAAACAATAGTAAATAAATAAGTATTACTTAAATAAAAGAAGGAAGAACGTATAGGTTCTAAGATCTCTATATTAGATAGCTAAAATTACTAATATATATATATAACAAAATTTTAATTTATTTATAAATATAAAAGAGGAAAAGCTATAAATAACTATAGGCTTCTAAATTCTTTTCCCTAGAGAGCACGAGAGGAGAAGAGGGGTATTATAATAGGTAAGGCTTAAAGTAGAATATAGACGTTACTATACCTAGAATACTTAGCGTATACTAAGACTTTCTATTAGGAGACTAGTATATCTATTTCTATCTCCTTTATTAAACTTATTAAATACCTACAAGATACTTCTATATATACGTTACTTTCCTATAATAGTAACCCTCTATCGAAGTAGCTAGTAGTAATAAGAGTAAAGGGGTAGATAAACAAGGGCCTTAGTAGAGAGGCTACTATAGAGCTTTAATAATAATACCTTTTCGGGAGCTCCTATAGGCTTTATTTTTAGTGCTCTCTATAGACTATATTATAAAAAAATTAAGTGTGTATAAGCTTTTAGTAAAGTGCCCTACTGCTTGGAAGCTAAATAGTAGTAAATTTAGTAAGCGGGGTTACCTCGGCTGGGCCCATGAATTCTTGAACTTACAGTCAAGTGGGTGACATTGGCCTAGCTCGCCCGGGCAAGAAAAGCTGGACGACACGGAACCTGACTTGTTGCCAAAGACAACTCAATTCTGTCATGGACGCTCCTCCAAGCTCTTCAATCCATAGTTGACAACGAAAGCTTACATTGCTGACATCTTTCACATTGTCATCCTAACTGACCCTCCAAAGCTACCTACATCGGGCTGTACCAGGTTAGCAGTCATCAGATTGTGGGACGCTTGACTGCATGATTTCTATCTCATTGCTATCACTAAGCTGTATGTCAATATTAGAAACGACGCTCTAAAATTACAGTACTCCCGCGAACTCATAGCACCAAGGAAAATCTCTAGCCCAGTCCTCCCTGGTAACCTTCGGCAGTCATGTTCTCGCTTCTGCAGCAAGTCGCCTCTCAGCACGGTAGAGCATCAATCAATCTCTCAAAGCCCACCGTGGATGCGTGTTTGGACCGCGTGCTTGGATGAAAAGCCTCCAGCCGGCCCATCATTACCGTAAGGGTCCTACAAAGAAGAGTCACCCAGCAATCTCTCAAAGCCCTTTGTGGATGCAAGTCTGGACCGTCTGTCTTCATAGGAAGTTGGTAGCCGGCGTGTCATCAGGGTACATGTTCCACAGAGAAGGCTCATCAAACGAGGTCAAGAATTGGTCGTACCAATCTGCCACCAAGATGAGGTGAGGAGATGCTGTAAAGTGGTACAGATTACGCAACCTTGTGAACTGTAACCCAATCTCGGCGTACCCCTGTGTAGTAGAGATTCCGCGACGATGTGCATCCAGAAACCCAGCCATGTGAGTCTCCCCGTGCCTGCGGATGGCGTCCCTTGATGATAAACGTGATCCATTCTCGTCGACAAGGTACTCAGTGGTACCAGGTAATGTTGGCAATACAACCCCCGTATATGCATCGTCTGAAGAAAGCGCAGCGTGTCCGATACGCGATGGCATCTGGAACGGAAGGCGCCTTGGACGGGCAAGAGCCTGACTAATCACGACTTGCTGTGCCGCTGGTATCATGTCCATGACGACACACAGATCTTCGATGTATTGGTTGACATGTATGCCTAGATCGGGCGCGTCTTCACCCACCGCATAGCGGTTGACATAGATCTGGACCTCTGCTGAATTTGGAGCACGATTCCTGATCTTCTGTCCGTGGCAGTCGAAGAGTCTGATTGGTGTGAAAGAAGCAGTCAAAATGCGCAACAGCGGTTGGACACCCTGCAAAATCCGGGAGGCTCGATCAACGACATCAAGACTGGAGGAAGTGCTATCGCAGAGTTGAAGTGCAGCGCTCCTCAGCTCTTTCAGAAATCGACCGATCTGGGCGCCATGACTAGTTGACAGTCTTTCATTTTCCTGGGCGCGAAGTTTTATGAGTCGTGTCGCAGATTCAAGGCCGTCGATCTGGCCATACCGAAGCAACGCCGCAATGTGTTCTGGGTTAAAGCGCAGCGACGTGAGAGATTGTCTTCCATGCTCAGTGACGGATTGCGCTTGCCTGATCGGGAGTGTCGCAGAATTGTCGTTGCCGTTGTTACTGTTCGGGCGATTGTTGGACGGTTCTTCGCCGATAAACCCAAAATGGTATTTTGGGTATTCGATCGGAAAAGCGGTATCCTCGTCTAGTTTACCGGACTCGGCCGGCGAAGCCTGCTGCGTGAGCGTCTTCCAGTCATGCGGGGTGGTCAACCTCTCAGGGGTGCCAGGGCGCATCTCCGGAGTCTCGGGACTGCGCTCCAGCACCGGGCCTGCGATCGATGCGTCGGGTTCAGGCGTCTCTGGGCGAGTCTGCCGTCTGATTCGCCCATTATTGGGCCCGACGACCGGCTCCGGCGTCCAGGGGCGGCGCACCGGAGGTTCGGGATCGCGCTCCAGCACCGCCCCGGGGATCCATTCGGATGGAGCGGGAGGAGTCACTGGGCGAGGCGGCATGGGAGCCTCGCTGGGCACTAGGTGGTATGTCTGGTAGCCATGCTCGCGGCTAGTGTAGCCGTTGTTGAGTGCGAATACATACCTACCAAGTTGTTAGCACATCTGACCTACCAAGGTGCTGGAACACCTGACAGACAAGAAGAGAATACTTACGCCATACTGGTTGCTGATGTCAGGGCCGAGAGGAGCGAGACAGAGGATCAAGGAATAGGGGGATTGAATCAAGGGGTCGGGTGTTGACAAAGTTGCTGCCTGAAGAAAGGAAGAGAGATCTACGAAAAGTCGCAGGTCAGAGAGCGAATATATTCTCTCGATTGAACGGGATCGTCCGCGCTAGCGTCTGCCGTGTGAGTCAAACCTTCACGAGCTGCAGTGAATGCAAATGTGAATGATGAGCGGGAAGGGTCGTGTATAAGGCATGACCCCTAGCGATAGGCACCAAGTTGGCACAGCCTAGAGCAATCGGGGCTGGCCCTGTGAAGACTGAAGAGGGAAAGCGAGGGCCGTAACAGCCTTACCTGACGGGAGAAAGGAGGCACGATAAGCACTTACGCTTTGAGAGGCCTTCGCCACGTGATGACGATATACGGCCTAGACTACACGTGCACGTCCCGCCTCTTGGTTTCGCAGGTAGCACAAGCAGCTCACCAGCTAGTCTGCGAGCCTGCCTGACAAAATTCGCGAGCGCATCTTCAAAAATGCCGGTAGCCGCAGCGACATGTGCAAAGAGAGGGGTGAGCGCTATCACTGGAACACTCTTCCTTTTCTGTTCTCATGCGGGTCTCTCCGGAAGCAAAGCCCAAATGAGCAGGAAAGGGAGTCATTATTGACCGCGAGAATTTTTTGTGCGGGATAGTGTTTCTGCGAGCAAATGCAGCCGTGGTATTGGTTCAGGTTTTGCCGTCAATGTGACGAGAATTCGAAGATTCCGTCTGTAAAGTCCTTCCTCCCGATGGGCGGCGATGCCTCCGTTGATCGCTTCTACTCTCCATGCCAGCTGTTGGAAGAAAGGGGAATTTAAAGGCCCCCCTTCAGCGTTGCTGCACATCTTGACGGTATGTTGACTCTGTACTGGAGCCAAGGAACAGCAGATAGGATGTTCAGCATGAGAGTATGAGTTTGACGGCCCTCCATCCCAACATCATTAGCCAAGCCATTGCCGATTGCGGTCCATTGACTGCGCATCACGCTGCGTAATCGCTCTGGATGGTTGGGCGAGGCAAGCGTACATCTTGAGTGCGCTCTTCGATACACCGAAGAGTGCTCATCGGCCTCCAGCATGACCTTGCGCTCAATCGATTCATTCAGAGAAAGAAGAAGGGTACTTGCGGGCGGGTTTCGTGTTGTTCAGATACTACGGGAGTAGTTATTATAACAAGGGCCCCTCAATTCTACAAGGGCTAGCACTATTGGCCAAAGTAGGAGTGTCGGACTCTTCAGAGGACTCTTCAGCACCACAGGGGCGATTTGGTCCGGGAAGGGATCTCCGGGCATGATAATGTGAATATTTGGCAGCGATGGATGCACCGGGGCCTGGATCATTCAAGCTCAAATGAGCAGTACCTCTCTGTGGTGAAACCAATAATTCCACGGATGGAGATTTTGCCGCTGAGGAGGGAGAGAGGAAAAAAAAAAAGAAGAAAAAATAAGAAAGGATGAAAAAGGGGTTTGGGGGGGACAGAAAAGGAAAAGGAACAGACGCAGATTACAAGTGATACACAGTCCACAGTAGAGATCTTTCTAGTAGAGGTCCTGTCGTCTAGATATGAGGCGAGACCTCTCTCTCAATTTCTAGCTGCGATATAGTATGCCACGTATAATATAGACGATATAAAGATAGGCAATTGTCACAGTGTAGTGCTCGTGGAGCACGCGTGTCGTAGCGCCGGATGCAGCCGACAGCCGACGTTCCGGTGAGACGATGACGAAAGCCCCTGCCGCGGGACAACATTGCGACTGGGGACCTTACACACGGCCACTTCATTTGCCGATAATGCGTACTCTGCAGATTGAGAAGAGCATGAATGTCCGGACGGTAACGATGGAGGTATACGGGCGACTTTGAGGATCACGTGAGCAATCAACATTTAGCACCATAACAACTCCACATGCCTCCCGTCTCGACCCCATCCCACTCTGGTAATCTGCATGGCCGGCGATGAACGCCAGCAATGTGCGGACCAGCTCAACTCCCTCCTCTTCCCTGCGCCCACGGACCAAACGCCTCATCTCCGGCCTCGACGAAGGCGACGAGGTCGACTATGACCCGGCGACTGCGCCGATCACACGGATAGCATCCCCAGTTCCTTCACCATTCGACAGCCGAGCGGTTAGCCCAATCCCGAACGAGCGACTCCCAAGGACTTCGAGCCATGGAAGGTCTCAGAATGGGAGAAGCGGCACTTCAAGCCTGGGTAGGGCCGATGCCGCCGGCAGACAGCGACGGCAGGGGAACGAGTCGCCCTTGGCCGGCCTATGGGGCAACTCTTGGAGCACCCTGCAGAACATGGCGTCCGACCTGCTCAGTGGAGACGCAGCCGCCGATACTAAAGATAAACCGAGACGGACAAAGAAGCCGCTGAGCAGCTTCCGGAACGAGCTATTCTCCAACACGCAAAGCAGTGCATGGGGTCCGCAAGCGCCTGGCTCGCGCCTCGCCTCGCAGGATATAGGTGGAGGAACGCGGGAGGAGCAGATAGCTGCACTCAGAGCGCAGAAGAGAAAGGCCATGCTGACAGGCCAAGATCTCACGAGCTATGCAGACACTTTCGGCAGGCACAAACGAAGGACCTCGGATGATCATGCGGCGTCTGCTCCGCCGGGCGACCATGAAGATCGAGATGCCCTCGTATACGTGCATCATGTGACGAAGGACGACACTCTACCCGGTATCACGATCAGGTACAACTGCAGTGCCAATACATTACGAAAAGCCAACAGGATGTGGCCTAACGACACCATCCAGAGTCGCCCGACTTTGATTTTGCCCGTCGATGCTTGTGGCGTGAAGGGGAGGCCTGTTCAGAGCTCCGAAGCAATAGACTTACTCAGCTCTGATAGCGATGCCTTGGCTGCTGGACTGGCCGAGGAAGTCCCATGTCATCAGCAAAGTAACCTTACCAACGGCGATGCGTATGCTCGCAATCGCACTAACTCAGCATCGACGGACACTACTGGTCGGAGGCCCTCATCTTCCGTAGCAGCATCAAGTCTGGATAGCGAACCTCCTTGGTTCCATGATTCCTGGGTATTACTTCCAGGCGCAGAAAAGCCCACCGAAATCGCACGCCTGTCCCGTCGTTCGCTTGGGTACTTTCCTCGCGCTCGGCGAAAGAGCCAGCTGTACTCCGATTTCAACACGACACCTTCTCACTCCCTCGACCTCACCCGCGAACATACAAATACATCCGATCTCATGCCCGGCTCTCCTTACCAACAAGACACTGCTTCTTCCCACCACCGCCCAGGCGCCGGCCGCCGTCGTCACAGTAACGCCTCAAATGGCTATTTCCCAACCTACCTCGCCGGTCCCGGCGGAGTCGGAACCATGAACCGGAACGTTCGTTTCCCAGGTCCCGCTCAGGATGGTCTGAACAAAGTCTTCGCCAAACATCTCCCCGACGTCGCGCCCCCTTCTTACTGGAGTCATCAAGGTCTTTTGGCCCCAGAGTTGCCGGGATACAGTGATGATCCTCCTACAGCTTCTGCTTCCGGGGCCGGCACACCGACTACCGGGGGCCGGAGTCAGCCTATGAATCTGGAGAATGTCGGTGGCGCGATTGAAGGGTGGATGCGGAAGGTCGCGGCTAATGCTAAGACGGCTATGGAAGGTTCTTCATCTGCTGAGCAGCAGCAGCAACAATGGCGGCAGAAGTCTGCCTCTGTGCGAGGGCCTAACAGTGGGATTGGTGTTGCGACCAGGAGGGATAGGGGAAGGGGTGTGGAGGACTTGATCGAGATGACGGATGAGTTTGAAATTGGTGGGGATGAGGAGGAGGAAGATGATGAAGCTCATGGGTCAAGCAGGGGGCGGAAGGGAAGTGTTATTCATGTTGGACCTAGCACTACTCCCTCTTCTTCCACGGGCTTCTCTGAGAATACCGCTACGACGAGAGAGAGGTCCAGCAGAGGCATGGGTGGGAAGGGCACGAAGAGTCGGAAGGATGATTGAAGCCATTGCTCTTTACTTCTTCGTCTTGCTTTTTGATTTTTTTTTTTTAAGTTGGTTATACCCTTAGAGCAACAAACCCCACATTTTCCTCCTTTCATATCTCCCTCCTTAGAACTTTCCTGGGAACTTTTAAACCAGACCAACCCCCTTTCTCTCTCTCTCCCTCTGACCAATAGTCCACCTCACGCCAATCACAACCTTCCCCTATAAACCGAGCACAGCTCCCCTCGCGTCCACACCCCCCTCAAATCCAACGTATGATCAATCTCCCGTGTCGGATCCCCCTGCACCAGCATCAGATCCGCCCGCAGCCCTTCTTGGATCCTCCCCCGGTCGTGGAAATTGAACCGTGAGGCCGTTCGGGAGGTCGCGGCGCGCAGGGCTTCCAAGGGTGTGAAGCCGCATTCGTGCACGAAGAGCGAGAGCTCGTGGTGCGCGGACAGGCCCCAGGCTGTGCCTACGGCTGGGGCGGCGGAGTCGGAACCGCTGTTTGGAAGGAGGAGGGTTAGTGGTTACTTTCTAAATTGAGAGGGAGATTCTTTGAGGGATCTGCTCGTTCAGCTTTGAAAGAAGGTTGATCACAGGGATTTTGGAGTTTAGAATGGAGAGCGATGGGGCTCCAAGAAGGGAGAGAGACGAGAGCGGGGAGGGATGTGGGGTTGGGGGGGGAGGGGGGAAAGGGGAGGAAAACAACAAAGAAAAAGAAGAAGACGTACATAATCACCGGCACCCCCGCCTCCTTCAACCGTCGCACCGTCTCATACGCATGCTCGACTTTCCCCCCGCTCGCCTTCGCAAACGACATACAGGCGCACATCCTCGCGCGTTCCTCCTCGCCCAACAACTCCCGCACGCGCGGATCATGCGCGAACTTCTCCTGCTGCGCCTGTCCCTCCGTCGTCGCGGACCCCATACACGCCAGCGTCGGGTTACAGTGCGCGTCGTTCCTCTTGTATGCCTCGATCAGCTCCGTCGTCGGCGCTTGGTCGATAAAAGTATGTGCTAGTCCGTCGACGCCGCAGGAGAGGATCTCGAGCGTGTCCTGTAGCGAGGTCGAGTGCGCGATTGTTTTCAGGCCGTGGGCGTGTGCTTCGGTGATGATGGCTTTTTGCAGTTCCAGGGAGGGTTTGTCGATCGTTTTCCCTAGGAACTTGCCGCTTTCGTGCATGAGTTTGATATAATCTACGTTTTCCTTCACGCGGTCCTGGACGTATTGTCGTCCCGTTTCCGGGGTGGTGAGTTTGGGCCAGTGGGAGATCTCTTCTCGTACTTCCGGGCTGTCGTGCAGGGCGAGGACGACGAACATGGGCCAGCCGTTCTCGATTGTGGCGGCATAGCTGGTGGTTTTCAGGTCCGCACAGTCCCCTCCTTCGATCTGCTGGCGGAGTTTTTGGATGTTGAAGTATTCGTTATGCAGGTCGCAGACGGTTGTCACTCCAAAGCGAAGGGATTGCGGGAGAGCGACTGTGTTGCCATTGTTGGCGTGGATGTGAGCGTCGATGAGACCGGGCAGCAAAGTATGGCCTGGTTTGGAGTAGGTTGGTCCATCGAAGGGGATGGACGAGGAGGTGGAGACTTTTGTGATCTTGCCGTTCTCTACCAGGACTGATCCAGCTTCCGCTATGACCTTCTCGCCGTCGAAGATGCGTACGTCGGTGATTAGGAAAGATGTCATGACTGACTTGGTTTGCAGGAAGAGAGATTATTTGGATACAATGGGGAGAGCAGAAACCTACGCTGTGCGAATGCTGTCTTTCTTACAGCACATCGTATTCGCAACGGGAGTAGCTCCATCGCTGACAAAGGTCGCGCCCTTCCCTTCGAGTGCTGCGTGTGGTCAAGCGTGCTGTAGGTGAAGTCAATCGCTGTTCCAAGTGGGGTGCCATTCGGAACGGGGCGGGGAATCAACTCATTGATCCGATGCTAAAATGGGGATTACCTGCAGGAAGCGTACTTCGTCGTTCCAGGTTCAATAGAACGTCTTGATCTCTATTTCTTCTCTTGTCCTTCGAAACGAGCGGTATGCTATACTGTCCCTCGGTGTTTTTCATTGACTAAAGAAAGCAAAAAAAATAAATAAAAAAAAAGCCAACGATGGTGTCGTAACGTGCAACTGCTGCTTTCGGTATCGATCCCCAGTGATGCAGGCACAAGCTCAACTGCAGAGTGGACCCTAAATCTTGATCTGTTGTCTTCATAGCTTGCAGTGGTGAGGTTATGTATGACTCAAGATACTCCAGATGCTGCATTGAGTCGTAGTGACAGTTAGGATCTTTGTGGACTGGGAACATTTCGCTCGTAATATACACGCCGCCAGCACCTTGATGGAAACCATGGGCTCTTCAAACATGCCCCACAAGATTGATGTCCACTCTCATTATCTCCCGCCATTCTACCAGGAAGCCTTACGGAACCATGGCCATGCGAATCCAGATGGCATGCCTGCTGTCCCCGAATGGAGCCCTGAAACCCACCTCCAACTCATGGATAAGCTTGGCATCCGCAAATCCATCCTCTCGATCTCCAGTCCCGGCACACATCTCGTCCCCGGGGACAACGACCTGGCAGCGAAACTAAGCCGCCAATGTAATTCCTACGCCGCAGACCTAAAACGCCAAATGCCCGACCGCTTCGGCTTCTTCGCCTCCCTCCCCATCCCAGACGTGGCGACCTGCCTCAAGGAAATCGACCAAGCCAGCAAAGACGGCTGTGACGGGTTTGGCTTCCTCACCAACGGCCACGGTCTCTACCTTGGGGACCCAGCCTTCGACCCGATCTTCGACGAGCTCAACCGCCGCCACGCCACCATCTTCATCCACCCCACCACCCCCACCTGTCCCTGTTCCCCATCCTCCTCACAGCCCGATCCCCCACAACATCCTATCAAAGCCGCCCCGCTGGCTTCCAAGTACCCCAACCCTATGCTCGAATTCTTCTTCGACACCGCCCGCGTCCTGACCAACCTCTTCATGAGCGGGACCATCAAGCGGTGTCCGGACCTGCAAATCATCCTGCCCCACCTCGGCGGCGCCTTCCCCCCTCTCCTCTCGCGCTGGACGGGTTTCAGCCAGCTGGTCCCGGGACCCTGGGAAGGCGTAGCGGAGACCGAAGTCCGGGACGCGTTTCAACGACAGATCTACTTCGATCTGGCGGGGTTTGTCTTCCCGGGTCAGATTAGGGGGCTTATGGAGGGTGTGGGCGTGAAGGCCGAGAGGATCATGTATGGGAGTGATTTCCCTTTTACTAAGCCTGATGGGGTGGAGATGTTGTTGGGGCAGATGGATCAGGGGATGAGGGAGGGGTTTGATGCCGAAGCGATTGAGGCTATGTATCATGGGAATGCGGAGAGGTTGTTTGGGATGAAGTAGTCAGGGAATTTTATGGGGTTTGTCTTTGATGATGGTGAGCTACGGTGCTATGTCTGGATCGCTACGGTACAGCTATATGATGTCTTCCCGAGTCAACTGCGCAATCTCTCATATTTTTGCGCCTTATTCGTCTTTTCATTCTGCTGTTGTCTGGAGGAACCGAGGGCCTGATCTTCTTCCTTCACGAATAATACTCCACATCACCCGAATGGCCCGTTTCAATCAACATTTCAAGGTGATCTGCTCCACAGGCTGTTCCAGGGTCCTCGCCTGCACAAGTCACCATTCCATCTGCCATATATAGTCCCCCCAACCATGCTCGTCAGCCTCAAGTCTCTCAATGTCATTCAAAGTCATTATCGCCGGAGTAATTGCAACACAACCTGCAACATGCCGAGCTTCAAGCAAGCAGCCACCCGACGGCATGGTTCCCAGACGATGCCAATTCAAATAGAGACCCGATGCTGCCAAGAGAAGGACAGTGAATAGTCGTCAATTGCCTCTCATTAAAACTTATAAACCTAATACAAACCCTCCACCAACTCCCTAACCCTCTCAAACAACGGCCCACTCTCCGCCCGCGTCGCCGTGCGGGTAATAACCTCAATCTGATCCCTCCCCACCCCCTTCTCCGTCAGGGTCGTCTTAAGCCCCAAACCCTCCACCAATCTCAACACCGCATCCCCCACCGCCACGGCATCTTTCCTCTCGTCCCCAGACTGGCTGAGTCCAATAAACGGCGCCATCCGCGCCAACTGCCTAGCATCTTCCCCCGAACTCTCCGCTTTGAGCTTGATCACGTGACCCAGCGTCAGACACGACGTGATACCGTGGGGGATCTGATAGGGTGATCCGAGGGCATAGCCTAAAGTATGCGAGAGGCCGAGCCCGCCTTTGACGTTCAATGCGAGGAAGCCTAGGGATCCGAACGCGGCGAGCTGTAGGCGCGTGATCGCTTCTAAGTCCTGCGGGTTGCTCTTGTATCGCGGGAGCCATTTGAACAATTCCCCCGCCGATGCCAGGCACATCCACCGACACGGCATCTCCGTGCTCGTCGGGTGGTACATGAGTTCCATCGCGTGGTCCATGGCGCGCAGACCCGTGCTCATCCATAGCCAGGGGGGAGTCTCGAGGGCGAATTTGGCGTCGTAGAGGATGCAGTGGGGCGCGAGTTCGGGATGTGCGACGCCGGTTTTCATCCCGTTCGAGTTCGTGTAGCCCGCGCCTAGCGTGCATTCAGCTGCGCTGAGGGTGGTGGGGATCGTGATGTGGTGGAGGAAGTTGCCCGGTTTGCGCTCGTTGAGACGGTAGGAGATTGCTTTGGCCGAGTCGATGGGGCTCCCGCCGCCGACGGAGATGATGGTGTCGATGCTAGGGTCGTTCAGGACCATCTCCGTTGCTTGGTCTAGCTCTTTCACTGGTGCGTGTTGGCCGATCTTGCTGAAGGTGCCGGCTAGGTGCTTCGAGCCGAGGATTTCCTCGACTTGCTTGATTAGAGGGGTTTTGGTTGCGAGGGAGTTGCCGGTGATGATGAAGGCTTTGGAGGAGTCTTTCGGAAGGCATTCGAGGAGGTGTTTCTGGACGCTGTCGGGACCGTAGTAGAGGCGTTGAAGGTGGGTGGGCTTCCATAACCCACTGAGGGGGCGTTGGGAGGAATCTGTCATGGTTGCTTTGTAGCGTCTTTGAGGGATGAGTTGAGGTTTGAAGGTAGAATGAGAGGGTCTCAGGGTGCTGAAGGGATGCTTGATTTCGTGGTTGGACAAATTTGAGGGAATGAAAGGCCAGCGTAAGATAGTCGAGATGGCCGGTGTGCAAGGTTGGCGGGCTGCTGTCGTACAGAATCGCGTTGCCTTGAGACTTGTCATAGCTCCAGTGCTTCGACTTGGATGTGGATATACATACTAGCAATTGGCTAGTATGGAGATGCCATTGGATTACAAATGGAGCTTACCGAGGTCCACATCATCGTGGTGACGAAGTACTGTGGGCATCTCGACCTCGTGAGTTCTGACGATGAGAGATAGTATACTTATTGCCGTGCCCGCCATGGCAGTGAGGTACCGACTCTACGCACAGCTTCGGGCAAAGCTGATGTGAATGCATTCTCCAATCTCGTCCGATGATGAAGATGTTATTGAATGGAGCCTCTATATCCAATCGAGCCAATGCCATCCGAGCAGAGACGGATGTGGAAATGTCGCATTATGACGCACCTCAGCTCCCAGTCGTTGCAAGTGGGCTTCACCGCCCACGATCCATGGCAGAATTGTCTCCATTCAGTTCAGTCTCCAGTTTGTCTATTCCACTATTCCACGTTGCTGCATGTCAAGGCATCTCTTTTATACACACCGCCAGACGTCCTTCGCCACGAAACTCCTTTCCCTGCAGTCATGTTGTACACAAGACTGTGACGTAGCTTACGAGGTTGATCTGCCCTCCCGAGCCTCCGAGGAGGACGACCTCCTCCACTCGTCTGTTTCAAGATCTGCATAACGCGAGGATACATGATCTTGGCGTCGTTCCGTTGGTAACCAATGGACGCTTAAGGCTCTGGGCTTCCTCTTCCCCCAGATCCTAGCCCACGAGAATGCCATGTTTGACCGTGTGGGGGCGGAATGCTTGGTTTGCTTCGTCTGGCTGTCAGAAGGGGGAATATGACGTAGATGGTGTAGGTGTTTAGATATCTGTTGGATCGTGCGGTTGTTGATTGACAGCTGGATGATGTACTGCGGAGCTTTTTTGTGTGAAAAGATCAGTACCTGGGTGAGGTATGTCCAAGTCAATCGGGTATGGTATGGCATCTTGCTACTATAAGAAAACCCAGGTCGCTCCTTCCTTCTGGTGCGCACCTCCTCTCCTAGGCCGTCTTTGCCTCACTCCAGAACATTAATATATTCTTCACTTTGCCATCCACCGTCCATCGGCATCCAGACCACTGCCCGGTGTACCATCACTCAAATCAATACACCATACTGGCAACACCTACAAATCAACAACAACCATGGTACCCATCCATCTCCTCCTCCTCGGCCTCATCACACCCCTATCAACCACCGCAACCCCCATCGCACCCCGCGCAGGCGGCCCAACCTTCTCACCCATCCCAAAAAACTGCACCATAACCAACCAACTCCCCACCACCAACACCACATCATCGACCGGCACCAACACAACAACCCTGACATCAGGCTGGAAACTCCCCGCCAACTTCACCAACATCCACGAACTCTACTCCTCCTACTTCTCCCAACCTTTCTACACGCCCGCCGAGCAAGCCCTGCACTGCCAACAGCAATGCTACGGGTTCGGCGAGCGGGGAACCTGTAAATCCGTCTTGCTGGGATATAATGTCCCCACGCCTAAAGGGTATTATGGCACCGAGGGAGGGGAACTGACGACGGCGTGTTTGTTGTATGATGTTTTTCTTGAGGAAGGGATGTTTGTGCCTGCGCCTGTGGGGCAGTTTGTGAATGAGATGGCAAGTAATCTTGATTGTCCGGTTTGAATGTGGGTGAGATGGGATTGGGGGTAATGGGGGGGATGTGGATGGCATGAGGGCTGGCGAGGTTTAAGCCGGACTTGATGGTGGCAAGGCTGGTCGGAGAGATGTTCAAGGCCTCATCAGCTAAAGGAACGGCCAAGGAAAAAGACCGTGTGTCTCTGAAGGGCGGACACGTTGACTCGGACTTGATGGTCCTTACTCGGAATGTGGGAATCAATGCTTAAGATATACCCCTGTAATTTCTTCATCTTCGGGAACATGCTAATGAAAACATGTTCCTGTCACATTAAGACTTTTTTTCCCCCCGCTTTAGTGAAACCACGCCTCTTCCTTAGCGGGGACCAACCTCAGTCCGAAGTGTCCAGTCCTGATGAAAGTGTGGAGAGCTACAAGCTAGTTGTCAAACTCGGGAGACACTGTTCTACCACAAAAGTAAAACCGACGAAAGCATGTAGTCGATGCCGCACGCCTTCATGCCTACAGTGTTGTCTCTTGAGCCTCGATGCGACCCCAGTGATGGTTGGAAATTGGCCATGCAAACCAAACCACTAGCCGTCAGGAATTTCGAGCATCGTCTATCCAAGAATCAGACGGCCGAGTTCGCAAGGTGACACAACTTTTGCCACTGTTCAAACATCTCTCAGAAGACTTCCTCCAACGCTCAATCCCATTTCATAATCTGCCTCCCCGATAGCCTCGACTCCCCAATAGCCTCGACCTCGCCGCTGACTCACTCATAATAAATAACTTCCAGCGCCTCAAGCAAAAAACACCTCTTCGTTCCCACCTCGCCGTCCCCTCCAGCCCCTTTCAACTCCCTACACATCCTCTCCAACACATCCCGCTTCTCCCGCACCCACTCACACGCCGTACACGAACACCCACTGAAAACCGCCGTCACCGGCTCCCACTCCTTCAGATCAATCGTAAAACTCATATCGCAGATACTGAAAATAAACTCTTCACATTCTAGCTCCCAGGGCAGGGAAGGGAAGATGAAGGTGGAGAGGCACTGCAGCGCTCCGTCGCTGATGGTTTGGACCCATTCCCCGCACGTCTCCAGACTCTCCTCCGCGTCGAACTCGATCTTCACCGGTTCGCACATGAGTTTGAGAGTTTCCTGACGGGTCTGCCGGTTGACTCGCGTGATGGACGGCGGGAGGTCTTCGGGGAATTTGGCCGAGTTGATGCTGATGGTTCCCTCGGAGAAGGTCTCGTCCCGGATTAGCTCGTAGATGGCGATTCTTATTTCCGGCGGGAGTTCTAGGAAGGGGCTTCGGTTGCTTTTGGTCCTTGGCATGGTCTTCTTGCGTGGCTTGCAGTTATGCATGCTTGGAAGAATAGGGATCGGGTTGCTTTGTGATACAGCCCGGAAATGATGTTGCAAGGAAAGATCTTTCGCTTGAGAAGGGAGACTTTCAAGTCCCATGCGAGCATTCACTCCGCTGCCAGCCGATGCTTCCCAAAGCAAGTATTTGTTGTTCTCATCCGAAGTGGCAAGCGCGACCACGAAGGCAGGCACAGCCGCGATCTCGCAGCCTGAAGCTTGCGTACCTTCCTCGTGTGCAGAGATGTTGAGTCACACATGGGTCGATTTGGCAGCTGACTGCCCGTCATACCGTGTGCTTCATGCTGGAGCCTCCGTCTCATCTCCACTCCCTGGCAGAGCGTCTTCGTCACCGTCCGCCCATCCATACTCATCAACGTCTTCGCCCTCAGAGTCCGCGACCTCCTCAAACGTTCTTTTCCGTGCCTTGGCCGGGCTCCGCAAGACATTGACACCCGTGGACTGTGCACTCGCCTCCACCTCTTTCGCGCGAATTTTGCCACTTTCCAGGATCTCAAAGCAGATCACATTCCCAGTCTCGCCAGTCTCGTCTCTCGGGATCAAGCTACGGCCTTGGCATTTCTGGACGCCCACAAAACGCCCGCCAAAATCTCGAAATACGGCAAGTCTTGTCCAGACTCCAGAATCCCACTCGCCGCCTCCAACGCCTGGGACGAGGGCGGAGCCGAGACCGCTGTCACTTCGTGTGCGCGACGCACATCCAGTCGATACAGCGACAGCCAGATTGTTCAGAACAGCCATCTTGTTGAGACCTGAGACCAGCGAGCCAAGTACAGCATATCGTCGACCGGCTTGCCATTTCTGCTGCTCTGTCTTTGCAGTACCGGCAAAAGGAAACCGGGGGTAGTCAAGGTCTATCAGTGTATTGAGTCCATCAATGACTAGGAGAGAGGTACCTTCCCGGGGGAAATCTGGGCGTGGATGAAGTACGATGGCCAGAAGATGTGACAATGTTGGTGCCGTGTGATAGTGAAAGCGTTTCAAACGGTCAGTGAGGAGCGAGGCATCCTCAGAGCTCTGCGTGTCATCTGTATCGCCACTTTTCAGTAGCGTGCTGAGTCGTTTACCAACAAGCGGTGTATCGGCATCTGCTCAGGCATTAGCAAAGATGCACCTCAAAGTATTTGGAATCATGGTTCAGGAAACAAACCAATCCAAGTTACACTCTTCCCACTTTTAAGCCTTTCGGCGGCAGTCTGAAGTCTGGTAGAGGTCAGATCAGATCATTGGATTTTTATTGATTTCGCACCTACAGCAATGCAGTCTTCCCCGCACCACTTGGACCCCAGATCTCTGTGACTCTGTTCGTTTCAAAGCCTCCAGGCAATTGCAATGCGCCTTTGGGTAATTTAGAGTCTGAGCTTCCGGAATCGTCAACATCCTTGTTGGAGTCGAAGGTTTCGAGCTCTTGGAGCGCAGCAGATGCGGACACAGTGGGTAGACGATCTGTATTCTGGTAAGCATAATACCGTGGAAATAAGGAATTCCTGACATGCGCATGACACTTCGTTCACCTACGAGATGAGGCCGGCAGTCGAGTTTGCGTGGAGCCAGGCGAAGAGGCCAGATCGACGACCTGGACTGGGCCAGCCATTTCACATCTCGACTGCTTCGCCAGATGTACCAATTGTACCAAGCGACCGGGAGCGAGTGACTTGGAGAAATAGTTGATGTCGCCGTTGATGTCGACTGTGACGGATCGAGAGAACGCGTGAAGTCGCGTCGGACGCGCGCAATCCGTGATCCGAGCCGAGCCTCCACGTGCGAACTTCTGGGAAAGCCAAGCCCTTGACCTCTCCTTCAATCTCGTGGGCAGATTATAGCAGATACCTTATCTTCCTTGCGACATGCTACAGAGACAATCTTGACATATCTGGGTAGCATTTGGCTGTTGACACATGATGTTGCGATGGCAGACGCAAGTCCAGGCCAAGTAACACCAAGTCCTTTTCTCGCGTATTCTTTTGGCGACTGTCTTCTTGCGCACTCTTGATTTGGCCATCCTTCTTCGCGAAGCAGCACTTAGGAAGTGCGGGCTATCTATTGTGTATGTCGATGGGTCGTGATCAACTGGAATCACAACGACTTCGCAATGGCGACTCTCTTGGCTCTGTGTGAGCATTATCTTGAATACCTCACCAATCCGGGTGTGACATTGAGCCTTGTTCTCATTGTCCTCCCAATCTTGTTTGGATCCTACTTCGACAGCTTCTCACTCAAACCAGTGCAGTCCAATCGGGTGCCCGGATGCCTACGACTTGGCCTTAAGAAACAGAGCAATCTGGAAGACCAGTACCATGATCAGGACGCCGCCTCTGGAGGCAAGCCGAAAGTGAAAGCACTCTTTACTTATCCCGTCAAATCAGCTAAAGGTGTCGAGCTTGTCGCTTCCGAAGTTCAGAGGTCAGGGCTGAAGTATGATCGAATGTTCACCTTTGCGCAGCTTGCCTCACAAGCCAAAAACGCAGAGCAAAAGGACGGAGCTGTCAGCGAAGTATCGCATGAGTGGGACCACCAATGGCAAACTATAACGCAGCGCAAGATCCCAAGGCTCGCTTTGCTGGAGACCGAACTCTGGCTACCAGACCCACGAAACAAGCCTGACATCCCAGCACATGTTGTTAGAGGTCGATCGCGGCTTCAACCGCCTTCAGCACAATCGAGATCTCGCAGTCGTCCTCGAGGCGATACTCTTGAGCTTGAGCGTGGGAGGAAAGACTCGGGCGCACCTGAGGTGTCTAGCTGGGTGGCAAATGGAGGCTGCTTGATCATCCGCTTCCCTTTCGAGCCCGACTTCAACCCATTTGGATTACGAACAGAAATTGTCACTTTGCATTTACCTCTGATGCCAACACCGCAGCGTAGAGAGTCGAAGCGTTACGAACGGGATGAGCTTTCTATACGTGGAGACGCAGCGCTGGCGTTGAACGTGTCGAATGAAATAGATGCAGGGGACCTTCAGAAGCTGAAATACTTTCTTGGCGTCAGCAATCCTCTCGCGCTCTTCCGGATGGATGAGCACAGACTTCGATCTGTGGAGAGCTGTATTCCGCCGGATGCTCAACACGACAACTTCAAGATCGCTTTTGCCGACTCTTTCCCTATTGGTATGACGGGATTGGCAAGCATACGGGCAATTGAAAACCAGCTTCCGGCCGAATCAAAAGCAAAGGGCAAGCTTGACGCCCGCCGCTTTCGTGCCAACATATACGCCACTGGTACCAAGGCTTTCGAGGAAGATGAATGGAACCGAATTGCGATTGGTCGACGTATTGGAGGATCAGCAAACGAGCTTTTTGAAGAAGAAGCTGAGTATCATGTGGCATGTTGCTCTACATGCTCTTCGCTTCAGAATGTTGATCAAGATACGGGTGTAAAGGACAAACACGAGCCTTATGAGACTCTCAAAGGATTAAGAAAGATGGAAAAGCAGGCAGAGCCATGTGTGGGTATACAACTGATCCCCACTTTTCAATTGGGTATCGTTAAAGTTGGTGATGAGATTGGAGCCTGGACTTCGCAGGATGATGAATATCTTGAGAAAGATGGATAAAAGGAAACGAAATACTAACGAGAACATCCTCGATTCAAGCACTCACTTCCCGTGTAAATGGAGAACATCAAGGATTGTAAATACGCGACAGATCCGTTGTGTTTAGAGCGAGCGAGAGCATCCCGCTCTTGAGGATTCCGTTATGACGATATATTACAGCAATCAATATGTACAAAAAAACCCAGACTCAGCAAACTGCTCCAAGGCCGGACGGAAAGTATTGGCTTCACTATGCCTTACCATGGCAGCAATGCAAGCCAGTCCTATGATTAGAACTCTGAATCAATCTTCTTCCTCGTCGCCAAAAACAAAAGCATCTTCATCTACCTCGTCGCACGGTATAGTTCTCCCTGGTCCCAGACTGCACGTTCTCCTGCTGCTGACAGATTGCGTACTCGCTGGTGCAAATTCTCCACAATCGCAGTACGGCGCGGTGTCACATTGGAAACTAAAGCGCTATCAGTCATCGGCAAGCCTAATATCGTTCTTCGGAATCACGTACTATGCCGGCTCGCCGCCTTCACAATTATAATACCATCTACAGCTCGCGCAAGCCGTCTTGTCACAGCCGTACTTCTTCTGGCCCCCGTACCAAGTCTGAACTACTTTCTCGGCGGTAGGTGAAGCGGTTGTCGTATGAGTATGGGTCAGCGTGATCGTTGCCCGGAAATGCTGCAATGGCGGGCCAGCAGTAACGCTTGTCGCGCTTTCCGTCACTGTCTGGTAACGTGTGCTGGTGATTGTTTCGGTTACGGTAATTGTTTCCTTCCCAATGACTTGCTGCAAGCCATCGTACAATCGTGGCCTGATGGCATTGGTCGATGCAAGTAAGCCGGTAAGTGTAAAGAAGATACGGAAGAAACGCATTGTGTCTGATCCTGCAGACGATAATTGACGGTACGTAAGGAGAGAAGCAGAGGTACTGGATAATCAAGGATCTCCCTTGCCGTGAGAGGCGTATAGGAGCCGGAGACTTCACCATGGCTACCAGTAGAAGTCCTTTATCACCTCTGTACCGGACGACTGTGAGGACTCCGGAAGCGCTGCTTTGCCGCAAAAGCGACCTTGGAATCTGTGCATACAATCGCCCATTTCCTAAAAATGTTTGTGAGCCTCCAGTTTGCCGCTCGCTTGGCTGTTCACACTATTGATTTTGGGTGAAATGTAGAGCATTGATTGTCGAGAGTGGGGACCAACATGGTATAAGCGCTGCTGTGCCACAGAGGGCGGCAACAGCATGCATGAACTGCATGCACAAGTCTGTGCCGCATTCGGCAGTTGCGAACGCGACGCATACTTCGGTATTCGTCCTTCAGTGTGACCTGACAATTCGACAGAGGAGTCTTCGAGTTACTGCATCCAGCAAGACGATGTTATTCTAAAAAGGCAGTCTTCAGGAGCTGCTTACACAAAAGCGTAGCTCGCTTGAAGTGGGGCGACAGATGTTCCGCTTGCTGCTCGCTTATGACTTTCAGGACAGGCACCCGCCTGGGCCAACCGAAGTCCTTCTGGATGTCTTATGAAGAGTCACTTTGACATTAATCTCGCGGAAAGCAAAGTCCCCGAGCTTGCGAAAGCATTTACAGCTGTTGTACAGCGGTCCGTTCTGCTAGATCAAGTGGTTTGAAGAAAGCAACTATAAGAATCGCTATCATAACTTGCGTAGTTTCTGTTTTTCGAGCGATGTATCCTGCGAAGGGTTCTACTTTGCCATTCGCCTCACGCGTTCTCCAAAGAATATCTGACCAACGTTGCGGCTTCAAAGCTGATTTTCGCGCTGCCAGAGCCGTTCTTATCCGTCCTCATTTCATTACAGAATAATTCTTTGCTTCTGTCCCAGGAGATATTTATAAAGCTTCTAGACGCTTTGCTCGATGGTCATGCTCAATGATGCAGCGCGACCTGGCCAGCTGGCTCTGAAGCTGGAGCACTCTTTCTTCCCGGGCTTGCGCTTACAACTTTTCACCATGACTTCCAACCTCGACGATCTGCTCGCAGCCCTTGTAAGGAGGAACATCAAAGCCATACTTGTCGGCAATTTCTTGACTCACGAATCTTCCACCGACAAAATGTCGTCCTTGGAACCACTTAACAAGAGGCTTAGGTGCGGTAAGAGAGATCATCGCAGCAGGCTGATATCCTTTACCAGGGCCATCTTGAGGTGGTCCAGTCTCAATGTTCCACGAGCTTGGCGCGTCTACTGCAAGTACTGGAATCTTGCTCTCAGCTAGTGCTCTGATGACAGCTGGGAAAGGTTCTCTGACTTCTCCAGCGAAGGAGAAGCCAAAGATGGCGTCGATGACCCAATCATTCTTTCCCATCGCGGTCTGAAAGTCGTCGGTGAAAGGAATCTTAAGGTGCTCGAGCTGTGTCCTGAGACGGCCGTAGAGCTCGTTCTTCGACTGCTTCGGATAGTACATTGTAGGTTTGTAGCCAAAATGATGGAGGTGGCGAGCCGCCACAAGACCATCTCCGCCGTTGTTGCCAGGTCCGCAAGCTACGAGAATGTTTGGTGACATGGATGGAGGAGAGATAGTGTACATGGCTTGAGAGACAGCAAGACCTGCCAGCTCCATTAATTGATCAATCGAGAATGCACCGCTCGACATTAACTCCTCGTCAAGAGCGGCGGCGGCCTTAGGTCCCAAGGTACGGAGTGCCGACATATTGCTTTTTGGTATTTTGTACTTCTTGAATGCCGATAGAAGTGCTTCGAATTGTTATGGTCAAACGTGTCCGTACTATATATTGTGTGTTTTCAATGGACTCTTGTTGCGTAGTCAGCCTTACATCATACCCACCGATAAGCAGGCGCGGCAAGATCCGCAATGGGACCTGCGCAAGTGAAGTCGAGCTTCGAGATCAACTCCCAGCCGGACCTGTATCTGTTGCAACAACCCATTTCGCCATGCGAGCCACAGCGAGCGCCCTTAGTGCGCCTATCCACATCTGGAGGCCATCTACGGGCCTCAACAGAGCCCAATGGCGTACGCTTCAGCGCCAATGGCAGCGGGACTTCTCCTGTAAACATCAAAGACCGACATCACGAACGTTTCCACTCCAGACTGCACGTCGATACCAGTCGACTGAAGGCACAGCCGCCCCTTCGCCGAAGCCGTCGCCCACACCATCTGCCGCGCCCGCACCTGCGCCGTCTGCCACTCCCTCGCCGGCACCGAAGGCTGCAGCTGCTGGCTCGTCTCTCCGTAACTGGATTTACGGCACTGCTACAGTCTTATTTCTCGGATTCGGCTTCTTGTACATTACGGACACACGCGCTAGCATTCACCAATTCTTCGTGGTACCTTCTTTGCGCCTCCTACACGTCGACGCCGAAGAAGCTCACCATGCTGCCATCAAGTACGTCAAAGGCCTCTATGCTTTCGGCCTGCATCCGAGAGAACGTGATACTGCCGACCAGACGATGGGAGATTTGAAGGTAGAAGTGTTTGGTCACATGCTCAACAACCCCGTGGGCACGAGCGCAGGTATAGACAAGAATGCCGACATTCCAGACCCTCTATTCGAGCTTGGTGCTGCAGTGGTGGAAGTGGGTGGAGTGACGCCTAAGCCGCAGGAGGGCAACCCGAAACCCAGAGTTTTCAGGATACCTTCTCAAAACGCGCTCATTAACAGATATGGGCTCAACAGCGAAGGCGCAGAGCATGTGGCCATGATATTACGGGAGCGGGTACGGCAATACGCTTACGATCACGGTCTGGGCTTAGACGCTGAAGCTGAGAGATTGGTACTAGACGGCGAAGCCGGTGTGCCACCTGGTAGCTTACGGGATGGAAAGGTCCTTGCTGTACAAGTCGCCAAGAACAAGGTCACCCCAGACTCAGACATCGCAGCCGTAGCGAAGGACTATGTCACTTGTGTGGACCACCTGGCGAAATATGCGGATGTCCTGGTCGTCAACGTCTCCTCTCCAAATACACCCGGACTTCGCGATCTCCAAGCTACGGCTCCCTTGACAGCTATCTTATCCTCCGTCGTCGACTCAGCGAAGTCCATCTCTCGCAAGACTAAACCCGCGGTTATGGTCAAAGTCTCGCCGGATGAAGATAGTGACGCACAGGTAGAAGGGATTTGCTCGGCTGTGTGGAGCAGTGGTGTAGATGGTGTCATTGTCGGCAACACCACTAAGAAGCGCCCGGATCCTGTTCCTAAGGGCTACGTCATGCCAGCAAACGAGGAGAAACTGCTCAGCGAAGTTGGAGGCTACTCTGGTCCACAGATGTTTGAGCGAACTCTCAATCTTGTGAAGAAGTATCGGAGCAAGCTTGACCTTGGACCTGTGGAGGATGAGGGTATCAAGTCAACCTTGACTGGGGCGTCTGATAAAAAGCCAGTTTCGGCCACGGGGTCCGTCCAGGCGGAAACGAAGACCAGCGATTCGACTGCTAACCCAATCGAAGCTTCGGTGCAGCGGGATGCACAGCACCTGAAGCCGTTGACCAACGAAGCAGACAAGGAGAGCCAACAGCCCATTGTCAAGGTGCCAGAACGCCATCATACGTCTGAGCTTCAATCCTCTGGTCAGGTACTTGAGCCTGCCTCTGTCTCTGGTCCCGCCAGTGCCATTGCACCGCCGCCAAATAACCCAGCTTCACCTACGACAAGCACATCAACACAAGCCCCTTCGTCAACTTCTTCTCCCACTTCGACACCACCTTCAAAGTCGGGCTTAAAAAGTAAGGACTTAGAGCCGAAGGTCATCTTCGCCACAGGCGGCATCACAAACGGCGAGCAATGTCTCCAAATCCTCAATGCGGGCGCCAGCGTCTGTCAGGTGTACACGGCCATGATGTACGGAGGTGTGGGGACTATTACACGGATTAAGCAGGAGATGAGAGAGAATATGCATCAACATGGCCAAGACAGAAAGCAATAGAGTCTGTACAGTAAATTATTCGAGCGTTTCTAGGGATGTGCAACTCATCGTATTCTTCTATCATAAGTGCAGGGAATGGCAATGCTTGCCGGCATATCATGGGTACATATGCTATTTTATCAAAGCCATTGCATTGTGAGACTTTCCTCGCGTGTTGAGGCAGGATTTGACATGTCATTTCCGCGCGGTTCAAGCAAGTCCATCGCATTCAATATACCGTATCTGCATGGAAGACTTGCCATGTGCCAGTCCTAGAGCACTGACAACAAGCTTCGGTACCGGTAAGCCGAGGTTCGGCAATACCACCAGTATCCCCGCAATCTGGGGAGCAGCTTCCAATGGAAGTGTTCTATACCATCTCTATCCTGCCTTCACATTGGACTTCGACATTTTGCACTCGCCTGACTCTAATTAACCACGTATCGAGACTCCCACAAACATCATGGCGCCCGTAGATTTTAAGCCAGAGCTCAACAAACCGCAACCGCCGGCAGAGTATTGCGTCGTCTCTTATCCAGCCCCCGGCGTATTGCTCGTGAGACTGAACCGACCAAAAGAGCTGAATTGCATCAACATGGACGGCCACGCAGAGCTTGATGCCATCTGGCAATGGATGGACGAAGAGCCCAACTTAAGCGTGGGAATCGTGACCGGGACAGGACGGGCTTTCTGCGCTGGCGCTGATCTGAAAGGTAAGCTATTCTGTCACCTCCAGATATTACCCGTGCGCTGCTTCAGAGCTGACCAGTCTTCAGAATGGAATACTTCGAACTCCAAAGGCCGTAGAAGGACCACAATGCCACCTTCAGGCTTCGGTGCCATCTCCAGACGCACCGGACGGAAACCCATCATCGCAGCTGTAAATGGTATTGCCTTTGGCGGCGGTACAGAGCTTATTGTCAATTGTGACCTCGTCGTTGCGAGTCGAAAGGCAACCTTTGCCCTGCCAGAAGTCAAGCGCGGTGTGGTGGCCTTTGCGGGTGCTTTGCCACGCATCGTGCGGACTATTGGAAGGCAAAGAGCTATGGAAATGGCACTCACTGGGCGGACAGTCCCTGCAGACGAAGCTCATCAGTGGGGCCTTGTTAATAAGGTCGTAGGGGACGGAGAAGGCGAAGTAGTAGCGGCGGCTGTAGACTACGCAAAGATGATTGCAGAGAACAGCCCTGATGCTGTCATTGTAAGCAGAGAAGGGATCAAGATGGGCTGGGAAGGAATAGGCGCAGAGGATGCTACAAGAGTGGCGAACGATACTTGGTATCCCCGCCTGGCTGCTGGAGAGAACATCCAAGAAGGCGTCAGGGCGTTTGTGGAGAAGAGGAAGCCCAAATGGAGGCCAGCGAAATTGTGAGGCCTCTCGTAGCATGCGTATACTTTGAGCAAATTACTCTTGTATTATGCAAATATTTGTAGTAATTGTCCCAGGATCCATGGATGCCAGCATTCCGTCGCCTGGTTTACAACAATGCGGAAGACGCGGCCGCAATTCCGCGCCCAGAAGACTTCACATCTCGGCCCTGCTGTTTCTGTTCGATCTCTACATCAACACTCTATTTCCTGTCCAGTTCCTTCATCCCTTGCCAGAAGAAAAACCTGCATGCTGTGTTGGCGAGCTTTCAGCGGTCAATCACGATCTTTACTCTTGTCACAGATCGCAACAACTGCACATCCGCGAACCTTCGCAGCCAACAATATGTCTTCATATTCCGTTGGGAGCCTAAAGTACATTTCCCGCGAACAGCTGGCGGACTATATTCGTGCAAAGAAGCCTGGCGTCAGCGTCATCGATGTCCGAGACAGCGATTACATTGGCGGGCATATCATGGGTTGCCAAAACGTGCCCGTTCAAACCCACGATTTCAAGATGCCAGAGCTCGCCCGTACGCTTGCAGACCAGGAGGCCGTTATCTTCCACTGTTCGCTCTCCCAGCAAAGAGGCCCAAAGAGTGCGCTGAACTACTTGCGCGAGCGTGAGCGGATGGGTATGACGAAGGACGGTGGCGACGAGAAGCAGAAAGTCTATGTGTTGGAAGGTGGATTTTCAAAGTGGCAAGAGGCGTTCGTTTCTCCTAAATACTTGTGCTGTAATCAAGCCGCTAACTGGATTGACCTTACAGGTACGGCGAGGACAAAGAGCTAACAGAAGCTTATGTGAAAGATCTCTGGGAGTGATTCCCCTGATCAATTGAAGAAAGCCAGAAGAGTAGACAAGACTTCGTAAAATAGTCAATCCGGCGCCCGAACGACATCGAGCTATCGACTCTTTGCAAAAATTTGTGCTGCTAGATAATAAGAACTAGTGCATTTGCAGACTGAGCTGCTATTGCTGCCTGCCGCAATTGCAAAAGTCTTGTTCCGTTGAGGGGCCTGGCATCTGGTGGTTCCAAGGTCTCCATTCGTCGGACTGGCCTGAGGCATGATTTTCAACTACCAAAGTCGTCAACAGCAATATTCCAGCTGGACATGTTCATACCACTCCGCAAAGACAAGCCGCATGCTCTCAGATTCGCATTACTTGACCTGCTCGTACTCATAAGATACTGGTAACTCAGAAGTCTTGCTAATATACTCTCAGTCGCCATGGTGTCAACAAAGTCGGCAAACAAGTCCGCGTTCGAGCAGCCCTACTCAGGCTTCCCAAGCATCATTCTGTATCGCGACAGCTATCTCCTCGTCGAATGTCCCGAATGTGGCGGAAATGCGAGATCTGATCCTCCCAAACACTTCTACGAGCAGCCAAACTGCTTCGGCTTACATCTCCGAAAGGTGCATAATATCGGAGATGGTACAGCAACGTATCTCTTCGAAAACTACTGGCAGGACTTTCAAGTCCTTAGCGCCAGTGATTTCTCCGACTTGAGTAGTGGTGACTTCAAGCTACCCAGAAAGCCCGTGGTCAAGAAACATGGCGAGCACGCCCAAGAAGTGAAAAGCAAGAACACGAGAATTTTATCGAGAAGTATCCCATCGTTGCGAAGAAGCCCAACGGTACCTACGTCGAGCTTTCTTGCTGCTTTTGCGACGGTGGAAATTCCCTAATTCGCTGCGGAGGCAGGAGAGCCAGGGGCGAACCTCCTTTGATCTATGCTAGAGGCGTTAGAGGTCTGCGAGTCCACATTGGGCAGGCGCATAGCACCAAGGCGGGAGTCAATCCAAAGAATCTGGATTGGCTGTTCGAGCACTGTGGGAAGCCGATTAGTGACGAGAGATTTCAGCAGCTGAAAAAGGATAACACAGGTGGAATGATCCCGAAGAAGGAAATGTTGGTGACTGAGCACAAGCGGCGCTTCAACACCACCCAAGAACGTGACAGGACGGAGCGGCAAGCGGCTTCCAACTATACAGAGAGCGCGATAGCTGTTGAGCCTACTATACAGCAGCATGGCCCAAGATGAATGCCACAGAGATGACCGACCAGCGCGCACAGCACGGTGAAAACAATAGATCAATGACTGAAACCAGTCTCCCTCGCACAACCGGTGCTCATGATCCCTGCGCAGAGTATGAGAGGCCAATGTCGGAGACGACAGAGGCAGAGAGGACATTTAGGAAGGCGAACAGATATTGGCCATACGGGTAAGTTATACAAAGTTGATGCGGTAATCTTTGGAGAATGTGGCTGACGAAATACAGACCTCGATATCTATTCGATGCTTTCTTATGAAGCCTGGGCTATCATTCAACGTAATGACTCACTTCTTTCTCCAATGCGTTGTTTTACTTCTACTGAGGTCGATCAGACGCATACAAAGCAAGACACGGGGTGTTTGTTGGCCTTTGTGGACAGCCAGAAGGTGCTCGATGAGTCTCAGATACCTGTTCAGCATGACAACGAGGCTACGAAAAGTATATAGAGCAGCTGAGGTACTGAGCTATTTGTAAATTGTGTTCATCCAACGATCATGACCCAAGATCAAGATTCAGAGGAAAACACAAGGTACATGTCTAGCGATGACGGAGGCAACGGCATCATTTCTGACTGATGATAGGGCGCAGAGTCCCCACGCCTCCGCTAAGGCCGAGGAGTCCAAAGCGAGTGTCGCCCTTCAACGATGGCAGCGAGCGATTCGTCGGGTCATTCGCTTGACAAAGCTAAAGTCAGTTTTGTCCTCGTCTGTGTCATCTTGAGCACAGTTCTCAGAGCAAGTCGAGCTCTGCAAGGTACTGATTCATCCCAGATCAATCAGCGCGCCTCTTCCGCCACCGTTTGAGGACCCCATGACTCGCAACCCGGCCATCACGTGGCATCCATGGCGCCAGTACAATCCTGATGCTCCACCACCTCCACCGTTCCGCTACGTCCCCGGGCAGCCTTTCCAGCCGCAGACGTACGAAGTGCTCGGAAGGCGGTGGGACGGGAAATTAATTGCATTGGATCATTTTCAGAAAGGAGCAAATGAGGCTCAGGCCGAGACTTCGTAAGTACTGCTCTAGATGCTGAGTACTGGACTGACAATTTTTAGCGCGGGTGAATCCAAAACGTCTGAAGAAGAGATTACTAGACAGGCGGCGGCCGCTGAAACAATAGCCGAAAATATGAGACGGCAATCTGTTGAGGGTCGAGTGAGAGGGACAAGTGGTGAGAAGGCTGCGGAAGAACATGCTGGGACGGAAGATGATTATGAGGAGGGGTGATGATGAAGGGCAAGACGCTGAGGATGATGAGGATGATGATGATGATGAGAAAGAGGATGATTATGGGGAGGATGACGGTGAGAGCAATCAGCAAATGCACACGTAACAGGAACACTTCCCAGTCGAGCATAGTATGCAGCGCACACGCCCTTCACCCAGGAAGACGTAAAAGGGGCGCATGGTGGGAGAACAGAGAGTGAAGGATCAGTATCATCAGTGCTATCATCGGAGAACTCTCATGTGTGCATCTGATAGCACAGAAGGCTGAATCGAAGATATGGTGAGGTTTACACCAGACCGCACAGCCGTAGCATGTTTCCACGAATGGCAGGCACGCAAGGAATGTCCGCTCGGCATAGTTTTAGGTCGCCGAAACTTCGGCAATCGCAGACCCGGTGTCGGCGTCTGGTCAATCAATCTTCCACCAATCGACTCGCAGAACTTGGCTGCGGACATGATTATACCGGGCCAGTTCCCCTCCGTGGGGCAGCCCACGAACCCGTTGACGAGTGAACCACGCGAGAAGGTAAAAGCTGTGGGAAGGTGAGGCGGCGGTACCGGATGGCATAAGTATGGCCGGCTGGGGCTGTCGTCTAAGTTAAGTCCTGACTGCTCTTCTTTTCCCCTTCGTCTTCTTTGAGCTGCCGTACATCACGTTGCTGCAATCTGATCAGCCGACACCACAAGCAAGTGAGCAATCATGGTGACCATAACAGGAGCTACCACGCGGGATTGCCGCTTTCCAGTGAGTGGCCTCAACACCTCTGTTGGAACTTGTCCCAATGCTAACTAGATTTCCCTCTAGACTTCCCTGGACAAGACTGGCAGCGATGCCATGAACGCAGCTGGCGATTACTCCGCCGCCTACGTTATTCTCGAGACGGATACACAACACAAGGGACATGGCATGACCTTCACCATCGGCCGCGGCAATGAAATCGTCTGCCAAGCTATTGCCGTTCTAAGCGATCGCATCAAGGGCAAGAAGCTAGAAGATCTCGTAGCAGACTGGGGAAAGACATGGCGTTACCTCGTCAGTGACAGCCACCTGCGTTGGATCGGGCCAGAGAAGGGTGTGATACATTTGGCCTTGGGCAGCTTAGTCAACGCCATCTGGGATCTGTGGGCCAAGGTCCTCGGCAAGCCTGTTTGGAGGATCGTCGCAGAGATGACCCCGGAGGAGTTTGTCAGGTGCATTGACTTCCGGTATATCACAGACGCTATTACTCCGGAAGAGGCGATACAGATGCTGAAGGAGCAAGAGCCTACCAAGGCTCAAAGAATCAAAGACGCAGAGCAGAACAGGGCTGTGCCCGCTTATACCACTTCAGCTGGTTGGCTAGGCTACGGCGAGGATAAGATGAAGGGTCTGCTGCAAGAAACCCTGGGCAAAGGCTACAAGCACTTTAAGCTGAAGGTCGGCACATCGCTTGAGCAGGACAAGAAGCGCCTTTCCATCGCTCGCGACGTTATTGGCTACGACAAGGGCAACATCCTCATGGTTGACGCCAACCAGGTGTGGAGCGTGCCAGAGGCGATCGACTACATGAAGCAGCTTGCAGAGTTCAAGCCTTGGTTCATCGAAGAGCCTACCTCTCCTGACGACGTGTTCGGGCATAAAGCTATCCGCGACGCTCTGAAGCCTCACGGCATCGGCGTAGCAACTGGCGAGATGTGCCAGAACCGCGTCATCTTCAAGCAGCTGATCGTGCAAGGTGCTATTGACGTCTGCCAGATAGACGCCTGCCGAATTGGTGGTGTTAACGAGGTCCTCGCTGTTTTGCTCATTGCGAAGAAGTATGGCGTACCCATCGTCCCACACTCAGGTGGTGTCGGTCTTCCGGAATACACACAGCATCTGTCCACTATCGACTATGTCTGTGTGAGTGGCAAGCTGTCTGTCCTGGAGTACGTCGACCACCTCCACGAGCACTTCTTCCATCCTTCCGTGATCAAGGATGGTTACTACACCACGCCCACCGAGCCAGGATACTCTGTTGAGATGAAGCCTGCCAGCATGGATCAGTACGAGTTCCCGGGCAAGGAAGGGGTGAGTTGGTGGAGAAGCGCTGAGGCGAAGAGTATCCTGGAGGGCGAGAGAATATAGGAAAACAAGTGATACGCTGCGTTTGTCATGGTTGGCCTTATGCGAATACGTAAATCATAGATACCACCACCACTTTACCAAGAATATCCAAAACATAAGTGTCTGATATGTCCTCACCGTGCATACTACTGTCTTGTCTCGTAGTCAACAAAAGACTGACATCGAAACCACTCGGAGGGAAATTGGCGGATAAATCGGCCCAGCTTAAGCCGGGCTCGGTCTATCCGACTGACAGGTTCCTGTGCCGTCGACTCCATTGTACCCGTACCGGCCGGCTTACCCATTGGCCTCACGCGCACATCATTAGGTTAACCGGGCGCAATCAAGCGTAGAGGCACATGGTCGCTCTTTGCTCTATACCGAAGAAGCCGACCGAGTGAAGATGCAGAACATGGTAGCTGCTCATCTCTTGAATGCGCGCATCGTGCTTCCTCAACGCCTATGCGATGAGTCGGCTCTTGCGGTTTGACCTCCTTCATTTGTGCCACATGGATCTTCCGCCGAGCTTGAAGACCACAGAGGGAGCATTATGGCTTGGTCTTATAAGAGGAGCACGAAAGATGGTGGGTGAGAGAATGCCCTCGATGTTTGTGATGTGGGTTAACAGCAAACTCAACATACTCAACAGTTTCTAAACACCATCAGACCTCCAGTCTGTCGATCGTTTAATCAAATTCATACCTAACCTGGAGACAATCAGGCTGCATCAACGTCAAGCTATGCCGCCAAAGACCAGCGACCGCTCAATCAACACATGTCGTAGCTGCCGGTAGGTCGCCCCCCTTCAATAAGGTCATGCACCAAGACTCATGTGGATGACAGACGCAAGAAGATCAAGTGTGATAGAGGAAGACCAAGGTGCGCCTAATGCACGGAGAATGGAGCAACGGTAAGTTTCCAGCAGAGCTGTCAAACGATCGTGAACCAAGACGATGTTCTAGAGTTCAAATTGTGAGCGCTCTCAGTCCGACGGGTAATCTGGTCTGGCCTAGGATGTGGTCGTGCAATGATCAAAAGAAATGAAAGGTCTCTCTAGAGGAGCCAGGAAATTCCAAAGCCTTCAGCAGACTGCGGCGCCCAACAAGGACAGTGTTCCGGACGGTTGCTCGGATGACAGCTCAAGTCAATCGTTGCAGCGCCATGTCTCTGATCGCTACACATGACTGACAGCACTTCGCAGTGCGTTTACCAAGACCAAGAGCCATCGTCGCCAGTCAACTATCGTTTCATTGGTAAGCAAGAACTGCACTCTTGCGTGTCGCCTCCTGGCTCCCGCTTACTAGAGCAGCTGAAAGACCTGAGCAACTCTCTAATATGCCGGCTTCGGCTTCGGCCTCGCGCAGATCAGAAGACCAGTGCAGGCTGATGGCCACAATAGAAACTCGGCTTCGGCTCCTCGAGGCCAGGGTGAACGAACTCAGCAACATGACCGAAGTCCTGCGCGGTTATCACAACGGGGCGGGAGACAGACGTCCATCCAGCACGGCGCGTTTGTCAGATGCCAGCAAGCCTCGCGATCTCAATATGGACTATGCAAAGCGAAGAAGAGATCGAGAGGTTTTCGACAGGATGATCGAAGGGGTCCGTGAATTGGGCGGTCTGTCAATCAGGAACAACGGTGGTAATGTCAGTACGACAGAACAGGAGACTATGCCAGTACCGGAAGCTTCATCGACGTCGTCAGCGATCGACTGGGACAATGTTGCTGTTCTGTTCTGAGGGTGGCCTACGCGTGGCAGGACCAGTTTGATATGTCTGGTGTTCGGCCTGGGGTCATTTGATGGATTATGATGGTGAAGAGTTGGAGTTTCCAAGTGTTTCTACTACCTCAGCGAGGTAAAGGAGCTGCTATGGGTGTAGAAACAGAGGTAGACCTCTACTAGTTCATCGTAAGAACATTGTCACTCGGGCTCTCGTCACGTTTCATCTGTACCTGCTTCTTTGAATGAGCCGACGATCCGTGTGCTGATCAGATTGGGCGAAGCCCAGTCTGTGGTGTCGGCGACTAAGCGTGATAGAGAGTACTCGTCCGAGAGTTTGAAACGATGAGCTGGTCTCCTTGGTCTCCAAACGAAGGGCGAGAAAGGGCTGGCGACATAGAACCCATCACCTTGTCGTTCCCGGAACATACGGCTGAAGAAGTGGGCCTCCCCTGTATCTGACGGTTCGTCGTCGGCGTGATCGCACGGTCCACAGATGCATATTGACGTTACGTCAAGCATGCTTCCAAGCTGAGAAGCTGGCGGTTCACAGGCCATTACGGCAGCATCGAACGTCTTAGAGATTCGTTGTCAGACTTGCCTTGTGAGGTTTAGTCCCAAGTCCCGGCAGCTGACATGCAATGCGTACCACATTCAAAGAGATCAGGTTAGCTGTAGGCAGGTCAAGTAAGCAGATCCAACGAATGCGGTCATACCTATTATACGTACGACCGCCTCTATTTGACAGGCAGATCCCTACGTCTGTCGACAAGTCGTCTGTGGTGTTGTAGGGCAAAGCCAGATCTACATGTCGGAAAGAAGCTTTCTCGAACATCGGGCCCGTCCCGCAATCCTTCCGCGCAGCTTATCAGCTCTTAGCATCGTTGGCTATATCAAAACCCGAAACACCGATTGGCTTCCGAATGACGGCCGTAACTCTCGTTTCTGCCCTCGCTGGCCCTCTGGCATTGCGCACGTAGTGCCTTCACATGTCGCGTCAGACGGTACACGGCACTGAAGGCCGGGCGAGGTTCTCGGGAAGTAGACACGTTGTGCAGCTGTGGAACTGCAGCGTCATATTAGTGATGGCGACATCTTGGACAGACCACCACACCACATGTGGCCAGCGAAATCGTGAGGCAATTATGTCTACGGTAATCGACACCGCGCCGGCGGTTCTACGAATGTATCTTGCTATATAAGGAAGAAGGTAGGTCTTGGGTGTAAGCGCTTGCAACTCACTCCACTACACACTGAATAGCCTTTTTGCTGCCTCCTTATACCAATCTTTCAAGACCAAGATGGCAATCACTCAGCACAATAGCGTTGATCCAAGATTAAACCTTCCGACGTTTGTCGACAACATTGCCAGAGAGGAACCTGACACGCCATG
>JBAOKB010000010.1:0-60649 GCA_037044905.1 Hortaea werneckii | reverse complement strand
ATGGGTAATTTCAAGCACGAAGGGCTTTATATCGACAGTGGAGACTGTTCGAATAGTGATAGGATTGTTGGTCTATCTGCGAAGGCACCCTCACAATCTATTCTATCAAGCTGGTCCCATCAGCTGTGCACACACACATACTACTAGACATCAAAAAACAATGCCTTTCCCGACAGACGACCAAACAACCCCTTCCCATTAGACCCTTCCCATTCACTGCGTTACCTTAGCCACCATATACAAACAGAAAAGGGGATTCATTATGGGTATCTTCGACGAAAAAACAAATGGATTAAGCGGCAGCAGCAGTTGTCACAGCCTTCCCAACAACCTCATCACTTCCTCCGTCGCGTGTTCCATCTCCCCCGACTCCTACCTGGTCCTGCTCGAGACTTGATCTGAGCGAATCGCAAACTTCCTCGAACCCGCTCATGACGTCCTTGCACTCGCTGGCACATCTCCGTTGACTGAGTCGCTCCGTCATGTCGTCCTTGGACAGTTCATGCCGTGCCAACTCTGCTCTCTCTTGCTCGCGACGGAGCTCCGTGACCATCGTCTGCGTTGTCCGCAGGTGTCGGGACGCCGAGTTGGTGATTTGCTTGCCCATTTGTATCGTGTCTGTCAGCTGACTGAGTGTATGGATGACATTCGCCGTCTCTCTGTCCAGTTTTTGCATCCCCTGTAAGGCTGTGGTGTCTGGTACAGGTAATTCTTTGAGTAGCGCCTCGATCAGCGGAGCGGTTTCTTCGATCAGCTCCGGATCTATACCGCTGGAGAAAGCTAGGAACGGAGACAGCAAGGAGGTGGACAGTTGCTGTAGAGCTTTGACCTGCGCGGTAAGATGGGTCGTCATACTATTTGTGCTCGTCGTCAATCTTTGTGCGCCCGTCTCCAGCTGTGCTTGGTTTGCCAAATCCTGCAGTAGCGCAATCGTTCTCGGTATGAGTGGATCTTCGGACGAGGATGCGTATGAGGTCATACGAGCAATGTCGTTCATGGCGTCTTCGAGCTCCGGGCTGAGCTTGTCCTCCTGTTCCTCCTCCCGGTCTTCATCCTGTTCATCAGGTGGTTTTTGTGACAGGGCGAACGGTTTGCTGAAATTCCTAACTTGCGGCGAGTTGGTCCGGCTTCGGTATGTGACGTCTATACCGCTGTCTCTCGGCTCCTTGCTCGATGGTCCTGTGCCATCCTTCTGCTCTCCGCCCTCTTCGTGCCTGGACTCGTCTAATGTAGTGTCGCCTTCAGCGAACTCCTCATCGTCTAACTGGTCTAGTTCGTCCGCCAAGTTCCCACCTCCTATGTTACCCATACCTGCTCCATTATCTTCTTCTGCGCCCGGTGTTGAAATGTCGTTTGAATAACTTGACGCATTACTAAAGCGGTGTTTGCGGGCGACAGGCGAGCGGCTGTGGTTCGAAGAGAAGCTGCTCGTTCGGCGGCGAAGCTGTTCATGGTACGAGTTGGCGGGAGAAGTCTCTATAGGAGACACATAGTCTCGAATCGGTGTGAGCGGTGGTGAAGAAGTCTCCATGGCAGTTCTGCCCGCCTAGGAGGCGTTTGGCGTGTGATGTTGTCGCGTTGCGGTGTCCAGCCAGTCGCTTTAGTACCTCGTTTTGATGTTCAGGCCAGACTCTCGAATGATGCCTTTGCCAGTGAGGAAATACGAAGGTGAAAGCGTCGTCGGCTTCTACTTGCAAGTAATCGACGCAAGTCAACAGAGATGATGCATCAGGAGTGGTATAAGGTTATTGGACCTGCATAATCCCCGGCTCGCTGGCATGTGCAGGCGCACGGGCCAACAAATTTGATTCTCGAGACTTGACTCAGTGCAAAGATGGAACGTATTTACAAGCCACAGCTCAGGTTGCCAATTGAGATCTGACATCCTCGTTGCATACTGTCCACATCGATCAGAGAGAGACTGGGGAAACTTGCACGAGAGAGCGCAACACCGACACTCAACCCCGTCCAAGGCCCTGCAATTGAATCCGTTCTCGAGGACCCCGACCACTGGTGATTGCATATTAATATAAGCCACCGGGCAGCGATATTTTTCGAATCTTATTTGCCTGCACGACCACTTAATCTCAGCGTCTAATGGCATCCAGTCAAACCAACGGACAAGCCGCCGGCCAGGCTTCGACCTGGACTCCCTCATCATGGCGCAGCAGGCCTATGAAGCAACAGGTCGTATACGAAGATGAAGCCGCCGTCGCAAAGGCCAGCGCCAAACTGCAGAAGGTGCCGCCGATGGTTACGCCAACGGAGATCTGGAAGCTGCGACGTGCACTGGCTGATGTGGCCCAAGGCAAAGCTTTCCTCCTTCAAGGTGGCGATTGTGCCGAGTTGTTTGATTACTGCAACGACTCTGCTATCGATTCGAAGATTAAGCTGCTACTACAGATGTCACTCGTCCTGATCTGGGGTGGCAACAAGCCTGTGGTGAGAATAGCGAGAATGGCAGGGCAATACGCGAAGCCGAGAAGCAGTCCAATGGAAAAGACAGCAGATGGTAGAGAGGTTCCTAGTTTCAGAGGAGACATACTGAATGGCTTCCCTGAAGACGAGCGGGAGATAGACCCGGAGAGGCTGGTGCAGGCTTACTTCCATTCCGCAGCCACACTCAACTACGTGCGTGCTCAGATAGCCAGCGGTATCGCCGACTTGCATAACCCCTTGGACTGGCATCTGGGTCACGTCGGAGATCCAGAAGTACAAGCCAAGTACAAATCTATCGTCGAGTCTATCACTGAATCTCTTCGCTTCATGCGGACTGTCGGCGCAGACACAACGGGCAAGCTCGAGACTGTCGACCTCTACACTTCTCATGAAGGACTGCTTCTGGAGTACGAGGAGGCGCTGACTAGACATCTGAGACACCCCATCAACCGAGATGCCCCACCTAAAATGGCACCAGCGCCTGCGCCCAAGGTGTCGCCTCTCACTGGCGGCGCTCTTGTAGACAACACGAAACAGGAGCCAGAAACGACAGGCTACTACAACACTTCCGCACATTTCCTCTGGGTCGGCGACCGCACACGACAACCCGATCACGCCCACATCGAGTACTTCCGCGGAATCGAGAACCCAATCGGCATCAAAGTCGGCCCTACAACCAGTACAGAGGACCTTGTACAACTGCTCGACATTGTGAATCCGAACAAAGAAGTCGGCAAGGTGACGCTGATCACCCGTTACGGCGAGAGCAAGGTAGACGAGTTGCTACCACAGCACATCAAGGCTGTCAGTCAGACCGACCACAAAGTAGTCTGGCAGTGCGACCCCATGCACGGCAACACGCGGTCCACCAGCACGGGCATCAAAACACGCAGCTTCCACTCAGTCTTCTCCGAGCTGTCCTCCGCCCTCAAGATCCACAAGCAGTGCGGCAGCTTCCTAGGCGGCGTGCACTTAGAGCTCACCGGCGACGCGGTCACGGAGTGCACGGGCGGCAGCCAGGGTCTGCAGGATGAGGATCTTGGGGAGAGGTACGAGACTTTCTGCGATCCGCGGTTGAACGAGAAGCAGGCTTTGGAGCTGGCGTTCCTGGTTGCGGGTAGCCAACGGCAGGGGTAAAATCAAAGAGGGCTCCCTTTTCTCTGACATAGTCTCGATTGAAGGGAATATGTCCGGTAGAGTATATCTTTCACGTAGGCCTCAAAAGCATGACATTTCTTCCATGTGTCTATGATCTGCCACTTGCCGGTCTTTTCCTGGAGAGGCAAATGTCGGCGTGGTTCTCTCGTTTTATCGGCAGCTTTCAGTGCGAATGCCAGCAGCAGTCGCGTCGATGGTACACGGATGTGACAATTCCCTGTCACGCAGTTGATATGTTGTTCGGAGAGCATTGGACCAAAGTTTGGAGCACACAACGCATGCAGGCATTGGTACAATACTTCAAAACTCATGTCATTTTCTTAGCCTCCACTTGTATTCTGCAACGGCGAACAAAAGAAGATGTACACCCGAAGAAGGCATGCTGAGCACAATCTGCTGATGCCCACACAGTCACATAGCCTGCGTAACCCTACACAACCCTAGGAGGTACAAGACATGCAGAGACGTTGTTCATGCGTCGGATGCGGGAGGGCCCATCCTCCGAAAAGGACGTGCATGGCTGAATGACATACACCGAGGGGGCAGGTCTACCGGCCGGCATTGATCGTCCACAGAGCTCTTCCATCTCGACTCCTCTTAAGCGAGCGATAGGACTGGCAGAATGCTGGTCAGCCCCGAAATTGCCTACTACATGCCCACCCGCAGGCTAGACATCTACATAGATAACAAGACATCAACGCTACCGTGTACAATAGAGGTGAAGCACATGCGAGTCATGCGGGCGGGGCAAACAAGGTGGATCCCAGTCTTTCGCTTCGGTTCGCCGTTGTGCCTCGGCCTAGACATGCAGACTCGCGTAGGCACTCCATTTGTGTGATGGACGAGGTGTAAGGGCTGAGCGCCGAGAAGGTTGACATACCGAGCATCCCTTCTACTCCTCAGTACTGTAAAGCTCCTCTACGTCAATTCCACCTAGTTCCCTATACTCTCGTCGACTCGAATTGGACGGGCGAGAAGTGCCAACGGATCAGAAGCCTCTGGCATTTCTCCTTTAATCATCGGCCAGAGATTAGGCAGCCGGTGTGGCAATTGCCAGGTCTTCGAAGATGGCAGCAGCATCAGTTATGGCCGCGCTGAGCGGTACGTATTCCTCGGACGCCACCTGAATACACAGTCGCTAATGGTGCATCTTTACAGAGATCCCTCGTTCAGTGGCAGTGCCTGCTGCGACAGCGTCCGCCGCCTATCTGAATGCCAAATTCGGTGTAGTCCAGGATATCCAATTCATTTACCGCACAATCGCATATGCGGTGCGCATGAATCGTCTGGAAAAGCAAGATCGGGTCAACTGCTTTTATTACTTCGAGGACACGGCCACCAACCCCAAATTTGCGAATCGCCACTTTCTGGTGGTGCCGAGAGATGATTCCATGAAAGCTGAACAGCAAACAGCCTGGACCTACGCTGAAGCTTACGAGACTGTGCTCAAGTACGCTAGGTGGCTTAAGGATGTCCACGGTGTGCAGAAGAACGAGATTGTCGCGATGGACTTCACCAACCGGCCTCAATTCATCTGGATGTGGTTAGCCCTTTGGTCCATTGGTGCCAAGCCAGCGTTCATTAACTCCAACCTGCGAAGCAATGCTTTCGTGCACTGTGTGCGGATCTCAAGCGCCCGGTTGCTCTTTGTCGATGCACACATTCAAGATGTTCTGAATGAGGACACTAGACCCGAGCTAAGCGAAACGGGTCAAGGTAGAGCAATCGATGCTCACATTCTCGATGATGACATGGAATCCAGCATTCTGTCAGGAACCACGTATCGTGCGCCAGATTCTGCACGTTCAGGCGACAAGCTAACCTCGCCTTCGATCCTCATCTACACTTCTGGCACAACGGGCTTGCCCAAGGCAGCAACGGTTTCCTGGACCAAACCCATCTCCGGCGCCATGCTGTTCCCCGAACTGCTCGGGCTGACGCCAGAAGATCGTTACTTTACAGCGATGCCACTCTATCATTCGTCTGCATCAGTTTTAGGAGTGTGTCAGGCGTTGAACACGGGATGTACCATGATTGTCTCACCGAAGTTCTCGCCAAAAACCTACATGAAGCAGGTTCATGAGACCGATGCTACGGTTATACAGTATATCGGTGAGGCCTGCCGATATCTCGTGTCCAGCCCACCAGGGCCTTACGATCAAAAGCACAACCTGCGAATGGCTTTCGGTAATGGCATGAGGCCCGATGTAAGCATTTTTTACCTTGCCCTCTAGTAGTGAGCGGTACTGATTTACATCGGACAGGTGTGGCAAAGATTCAAGGATCGCTTCAACATCCCGGAAATCCTCGAGTTCTACGGTGCAACAGAAGCTCCCGGCGCCAGCATCGTGCTTGAGCGCAATGGCTTCTATAGAGGCGCTATCGGTCGATCAGGGGGCCTGGCACGCTTGCTATTCGGTGGCAACAGCGTCCTTATCAAACACGACCTTGAGACCGATACGCCAATCAGAGACAAGCGGAGCGGGTTCTGCGTCAAATGCAACCGCGATGAGCCTGGAGAGCTGATCTACCCGCTCGACCCGACCAACATCGGCGACAAATTCAGCGGATATTTCGGCAACAACAAAGCATCCTCCTCCAAGATCCTGCGCGATGTGTTCAAAGAGGGCGATGCTTACTACCGGTCAGGCGACCTCCAGAAGCTGGACAAGGAAGGTCGGTGGTGGTTCGTCGATCGCATCGGTGACACCTTCCGATGGAAAGGCGAAAATGTGTCTACAGCGGAAGTCTCAGAGGCGTTAGGCTCACACCCCTCCGTCAGCGAAGCCAACGTCTACGGTGTCGCTCTTCCCAACCACGACGGGCGCGCCGGATGTGTAGCCCTAGGACTGGCATCCGAGCAGCAGCTGAACGCCACTTTGAGAACAGAGCTGGCAAGCCACCTACGGAAGCGGTTGCCACGCTATGCTGTCCCGCTATTCCTGCGGCTAATGAAGGAAGAGCAGGAGGTGACTGGGACGTTGAAGCACCAGAAGGTCGCGCTGAGAAACGATGGTGTCGACCCGAGTAAAGTTGGCGCTGACGAGCTGTACTGGCTACCACCCGGAGGTGAGGCATATGAGCCGTTTGGCGACAAGGAGTGGCAGCGCGTGGTGGGTGGACAGGCGAAGCTGTAAATTTTTTTCCATGTGGTGTAATAATGTTAGATTGTATAGAATCTGTTCATATCTTCGCAGTGGTTCCCGCAAATACATCATCCAATACTAGTTGGCCAAAAATTATTCACGTACACCGTAGAAAGATAACCGTGAGCAGGCAAAAAACGAATAAACAAAAAAAAAAGCAAAAGGATGAAGCTTGATGCTCCCCGACTGGGAATCGAACCCAGGTCTCCCGCGACTTGCTAAGAGGAATATTGACAAGCGGAAACTAACATCTTTGTTAGTGGGAGGACATAGAAGTCGGAGAATTGTGGTGAAACTCACTCATAGCCACTAGACCATCGAGGATGAGGCTGAATTTGTCAGCCGATGTGGTGATGGAGAGAGCAGCTGCGTGAATTGTATATATTGACAGGGAGCGTAGGAGACGGTAGGATCGTGGATGCTTGGTTCAAGAGACACAATCCATTGTTCGCAGTGTATGGTTTCACAATACGTGCTAGAAGATATGTTTCACATCGAATTTGTGAGTCGCAAGGTATGTTGAGAGTACAGATTATAAATCGATCTTAATTCGATGGTCGCAAAGCGCTCTTGCACTTGCAATCCGCCACATGAATGCTCTACTCTCAGCATGACTGCCTGGTCTGAAAGAACCTGATATGCTAACCCGCCAACGCCGCGCTAAACCCAAGGATATCTCTGAACGCTTGTAAACCCAAATAACGCCTCTCGGATGAAAAAACCATCTTGCGGGGTATCATAAGCATATTCATTCGTCCCGAACACATCTCATGAGCCAATATTCCCACCATCCTCTGAGGGACAGCACCGACTCTCTCCCATCGTCGCGCTTGTCCATCCCGGCAGGATCTCCGACCGCAGCCGACACTAGCCAGTACGCAGCCAGCACCCACGCCACAAACACCAGCACGAAGCTTAGGAACGGCGAGAGGATATGGACCATGACCAACGCGAAGCTGTGGTAGGACATGTCTTCGTTGGCGTGTGGCTTCAATGGCGTGTAAATAGACTTTAGCTGGAGGTTTAGGGCAGGGCCTAGTAATCCACCCAACTGCTGACCAAAGCTCGGTCGCCGTGCGCAAAGCCGTACCGGCTGCGTGAACAGGGTCAGGATGAGTGAGATGATGGCCCAGAAGCAATTCAGAAAGGACAGTACGACACACGGTCCCGCAAGATATGCCAGAATCTGAACCGCCTTCTTCTCTTGTGTCCTCCTCCCATCGTCTTCGTCGTAGTCGTCGTCGGAATAGGTCAGACTTATGGAGTCGCCCATGTTCGCTTGCCGCTGTGTGCTCCGTCTCGAACTCCGCGCAGCCTTTTCCGGATCCCTTTCAGTGCGTCTGGCCGGCGGCGCTTGCTCCTGGGCTATGCTGCTCTTTTCTAGGTCGAAAGAAGACATTTGCGTGCTATCGCCCGAAGACATGGAATGTGCCTTCGAGGTATCGTATGGTGGCGTGCGACGCGGCGATTGATCATGTGCTGCATTCCATTGGCCATATGCTGTCTCATGTCGTGCAGCCGTTAGGCTTTGGGGTGGTTGAGCGCATGGCTTTGGTTGCTGGATCGGACTCGCACCTGGGGAGGCGAAGGGATTCTGCGATGAGGGTGGTTGTTGCCCAGCGTGATGACTGCTTGGTGCCAAGGCGTCCTCCCTCATGTCGAGTGCTGTTTGTGTAGCCTTGAATGGTTGGAGGAATGAATGAACTCGTTTACGGCATTAACGCGGTCGCTGGGAGGAGCAGGCCAGCGCCTGCAGGGCGGAGAGGGATCATATGTATAGCGCTGATGACCTCTACCACCGCCTCGCCGCGTGCTTGGCGACGAGACGGTGGTGGATGAGTTCTTCTTACCATGACAGTCGCCAGGACACGCCAAGTGCACTTGGAATCTTGGCCGCCAAGACAATAGCAAAGTCGGAGCCAATGATGTGCACCCGAGTCCTGAAGCAGAGGTGACGCCTACGCAGACATTACGGAGGCGCTTTTGCGGCGCCCAGCTTTGCTAAGACAGTCGTGACACCCAACACCCTGGCGTCGTCCTAGAAAGGAGGCCGTGACTTTGGCACGCTTGGAATCAATGTTTTTGTCTACACGGCGCCCAGCTTCAAGAACATCCCAAGGACCTTAGGGTTCGGCGTCACGGCAGGGCAACATCTCGATCAAAAAGTGGACGGCGGGCATCTTGCAATCCTGATCAAACGCCCCCGCGTGAAATCCATGGGCAGCCAGACGTGGACACAGCCCCAACAGCGTCGTGTAAGAGAATGTTCCCCTAATAGGCAGTAGCAGCATGATCCATACCTGTTTGCAGCGTGACTTGGCGAGTGCAAACGCTGCGATCGGAAGATGCCCCCATCCCCAGATTTCTAGGCTCTGGCCTGCTTTCGGCGTTTTAGGTTGGCGGCTTGTCTTAACCGTGTTATTACCGAGTCTGTTTGGCATGGTTGGCGCCCTTGGATTACCCGGTGTGAAGCCTTGGGGCTTCCTCATGCTGTACAATGTTGATGATTCGGAGGAAAGTCGCTCTTGCGTGGAGCTTCCTCTGTCCTTGTCGATCTTCAGCGAGGGGAGAATGCCCGGTTCGGCCAACCGGCTGAGAGCTTCATTTCGAATACGCAGATTCAAGTGCACCTGAATCACCAGCTCTAATGGTACATGCCGCGTGAAAGGGGATGGTCACGCACGTCATTTACCTTTGGACCGAAGGGTTTGGAGTAAGGACTGTCACATGCGCAATCCGCGCACCTGGCATTCGAGATGCTTTAGCAAGCCGAAAAGAAAGTCGAGTTGGCCCGGGGAGAGGATGGTGAAGTCAATCGGCATGGTTCACCTTGACCTGAAACGCTCGTAGCGGTGGCGACGTTCTACGACCTCAAAGAGACCTGTGAGCTTCTAAGGCTTTGGCGGCAATCGGTCAAGTGAGCATTGGATATGTGCCGACGTGTCCTTGGACTGTTTTCTCTCGAATGCGTACGGTGAGCTGAGATCGGTACGCATGCTATCCTTGAGACGAAACACCGCCTGGAACGCAAGGCAGGAGTGCCGGGATGTGGCTGTCCGATCTTGTCCGGCGTCAAACGTGAAAAGGCTGTGAAAGGATTCTTGGACCTTGCCATCTTCTCCGACCTGAATATCGGACTACGCCCTCGAGAGGCAGATATCACGCGTCCAATAAGATGCGATGGCTGACGCTTCTTCCATGCTCAAGACGTACTTTTGGGTATGGCTGTGGGCGTTTCAATCACAATGGCTGATGAGAGTGCCGTGAAGACTCGTAAATCGCGGTGAGCCATCTTTGCAAAATGTAGGGGAAGGTAAGGTACCTAAGGCATATGTATTTCTCGTTCTGAGGCAGCTTGTATTGTGATCATCGGCTTAGGCAGAATCCGGTTCATGAGGAAGCCGCGACTGTGCCCAAGTGGTATCTCTGATCTTTATTTTGACCTCACTCCATCACCTGTGCCGTCTTCTCTCGCCCTACTCGGGGCACACGAACCTCAAATTTGGTGACCTGGCACACATTCACACACACAGACGGAGGGAACTCTTCAGGAGCGAAACATCGATCTGGAATTTGGCAGTCAATGGCTCAGCTAGGTGCCATCAAGAAGAACGCTGACACCAAGCGAGTGAAGAAGATCCTCGGTAAGCCGAAGCCTTGAAGCATTCGTAGCGATTGAGTTATTGATAGATCGAAGAGCTCGCCGAAACTGCGCACCAGTTGCTGAAAGACCGCACAAATCCGTCGAAAAGCTTCGAAGATGAAGTTGAGGAGACTATCAAGCGCGCATTTCCACTTCCTTCCTCGACGCCACTCGCTGGAAAGGCCGAAGCTTTGGACACGCTTGGTATCCAGCTCTGGAACGCTGCGACCAATTTTCTTCGTGAGGAAGAGATTCAGCAGGATGTCGGGATGGAAAGTCACGACACATCGGCCCTCGTTGTCCGTCTAAGGGTATTCGCCTTCCTTTTGATTGATACTGCGCGCCGTGCTTCCGCAAATCATGAGAGCAGCCAGAGTCAGCTGATACGCTCGTTCAAAATCGCGAACAAGGCATGTCGTTCGTGTCTTGCCCATGGGCAGCTAGAACTGGCATCCAAAGTCTTCGAGCGGTGCTCAGAGTATGTGGGAAAGTCTGAGCCAGATGAACAAATTGTCTACCTCACACAATTCACTGAGAGGAACGAAAACGATGACCAGCGCGTATTCGGCAGACTCAAATGTGAGTATTATCTTCTGCGTGTAACTCACGCATGGAAAGGGGGCCGGCTCGATGTGGCCGACCATTTCTTCTCGAAAGTTAGCCCTGATGCGCTCACTCTGTCGTCTGACTTGGCCGAGAATGCTGCGGATTCATTACACGAGGCTGCAAAGTCTGCCGCAGACCTCAAAAATACCGACCTAGCCATCAAGTGGTGCGAGAGGGCAGTCGCGGCGCTGGATTATTGTGAGCAGGAAGACTTGAGTCCCTATGCTTCTGAGCTTCGCCTTGCCATCGCTACAACAATGATAGACGCTCTTCTATCACAGACCGGGAACGCTGGTAGCCGCCTTAGTGCAATGAATATAATTGAAGACCTGGAGAAGTCACATGGGATGAGCAACCGTGTGGCCTTAGCGCTGATGCGTCTTCGTTTGTTGATCAACAGCAATCCAGTTGACATCGACCAGCTCAACATTGGCCTAGAAAGGGTCATTAGGTTGACAATTATCACAGATAAGGGGTTCAAGACGTAAGTCACAGATCTAATCACGTCGAAATTGATCGCTGACGTGAAGGCAGCATCATGCAGGCGATACATCAAGCAAAGCGGTATAACACCATGTGTGCGCTCACGGCATTGAAACACCTTGCATCTGACAGACTCGTGGCAGATGTTGCTGATTTCTCAGAATCGAACGCAATGACCCTAGACAGGATCGAAAGAACTGTTGTCACCTACAGCTTGTTTGCAACGACTTCGAATGACATAGACGCCGTTGAAGCCATCGACAGCTTTCATGATTTGCTTGAAGTACTGTACAGGCACATGAAGACACCACTCTCAGCCAAGGCAACTCACGCTGCACAAACACTTATCTGGAAGAATGCTGATAGGCACGGATTACAAGCCGCTGAAAACTGGCAGAAACTGCTTCAGCATCCCATGTTCGACAGCGCTGGCCTTCTGAACAAGGCAAAAATATGGCGAAAGGCTATCGTAACGGCTTTGGCTCGGGAGGATGTTCCTGCTGCGCGGGAGGCGTACTACAGCATGCCATCCTCGTGCCAGAACGAGGCCATGTCCCGCTACCTAGCTTTCAAAATCGCACTGAAGTCAGGAGACAACGAATTGGCCGACGACAGCCTACATGCCCTCTCCAAAAACGCAGACAAGGATCCCTCTTGTTTGTATGCTTGTATTCTGGAAGCAGAGCAGGTCAGGTCTCGACATCTGGCAGTGCTCGGCCTGCAACGTCTCCTAGATAAGCAGTTGCGTGGAACTCACCTGCCTTCGCTCCTCAGATGTACAGCACGACTAATGATGAAAGAGCTTGAGTCCGAAGGAAGCTCGTCGAATGAAGCCATGGAAGAGATTGTAAGTCTCTTCGAACGAGCAAGGGATAATGTCAAAGTGCTCCGCCAAGGCACGGACGACCAGTGGGGAGTAGAGATACAGTGGTGGAGCAAAAACGCCTACAACTTGGCTCTAAAATTCTGCGACACCGTTCATCCTGAATACCTTGTTCGGCTTCTGACCGTCTGTATTCGCTTTCTAGATTGCTATCCCAACGACGGTGGGGCAATGCATGCCGAAGACGTTCTAAGGCGCAAGTCCTCGTGTCATTTTCTTTCCGCTTGCGGTCTCATAGTACTTGCAAGGTCAGCGGTTGACGACCACGAATACGGTCGGCGAATGTACCTGCAAGCTCGACAAGAAATTGCGTCCTTCCAAGCTGACATCGGTGAAATTAAGAAGATCCGGATGGGAGACGCGACCACGGATAAAGAATCCGCAATCCGATCATCAAGACTATTCCAATTGCTTAAGTTCGACCTCGAGGCCATCCTTCACCTCCACCAATGGCAGCAGCTTAACCAAGCCTTCAATATATTCCTCAAATTCTCAGGAGACGGTGACCAATGGGATAGTCTCGCCGACCTCATCCTGATCATCCACCAGCAAGCTCCGAGCATCGAACTCGGACCTCAGGCCACATCTCGCATCCCGCAGCTCTTGCAGCGCTGTATCAACGAGACATGGAAAAAGGATCGAGACATCGTCAAAATGAGCCGCTGGCTGCGTCTAGCTTTTTCCATGCATCTTCACGACCAGGATAACGGGCTGGCGCTCAAGCTAGTCGAGCAAGCTGCTGCAATCGCTCGCAAGGGGTATACCAACGAGGCGGAAGTGTATCCCGCCGTAGAGCTTACCTGGCTTGCGACTATGGCTTTCAATAAAGCTATTGATTGTCTGGCGACCGGGGACTATGGAGGGTGCCAATCATGGGCCGATGCTGCCTTGGAGCTCGCTTATTACGCGGATGATAATGGGTCCTTGCACGCTCATCTGACGGCGAAACGAAAGGTCGCGGAAAGCAGGATGGGGAGGAGAAGGCAGTAAGAGGGATTGCGAACCTGTGATGTGATCTTAAAACTTGCTTGCTTGTTAGCGAAAGGGGTGAACCCTTGTGATTCGATAAGTGGAGGGAATGATGGACAAATAGTGCAAGTAGATCGCTTTGTATTGGGTGAGGGGTATATCTTTTCGATCCAAATAACAAGAAAAAAAGGGTCTTCTAGGCTTGACCACTCTGTCCCTCCCGGAGAACTTCTCGGTTCAAAGCCTTCACTCTCCCACCACCACCCTTCCTCACAATTTCCCTCTGCCACTCCCTCATCCCCGCCCACTCCTCCTTCCTCTTCTCCACATTCCACCGCGGGGTCTGCTTCGCAGGACGCCAGGCCAACTTATTCTCCGGCAACTTCGTCAGGTCCACCGTCTGCGGCCTAGCAGCCAAACGCAGCATTTCCTGCAACGCATCTTTACCTTCCTTTTGCACGGCAGCCTGCTTGTTGCGTCGAGCAGAGGCGGAAGCAGGCTGAGCAAGCAGCGGCTCATGGAGCCAGTCCAACGTCGAGCGGATCGAGAGCGGCGAATCGGCAGGTGGGAGGCGAAGCCTATGGTTCTCTTCCTTCAGATAGCGGATCGCGGCTTCGAGACTCGTGATTTGGAATTCCTGTCTCTTCATCGTCGACCGCGTCCCAGCGCCCATGGCGCCATCCTCTGATTCGTTACCGCCGGCACCGGCGCCGCCTTTCCTGCTTTCCTCAGCCAAACGACCCATTTCCTCCCGCACCCTGTCGACCTGATTTTCCGCATCCTGTTTCGCTTTACCCAGCTCTGCGCGGGCCAGCTTCTGGTCTTCCTTAGCCTCGTGCAGGGCTCGTTCGAGCTCGGCGATCTTCGCAGAACGTTTGCTCGCGTCCTTCATCCGCGCCTCGAGCATCTCGATCCGTACGCTTTGCTCCTCCAGCTCCGTCTCCTTCTCCCGGATCGCGACGTCCTTGGCGCGGAGGTCCTCAAGTGTGCGGGCCAGCTCGGCTTCCGTGTCGATGTTGGTGATTTTCGTCTGCTTCAGCTCGGTAGCACGCGCGACCCAGGGCGCTGGTGCGCGCTCGAACTCGACGGTGTTGTCGAGGTCGGTCGGGAGCTGGGCTAGGTCTGCAAGCATGTCGGTGAGGGAGCGGAGCTTGTTGGCCAGAGCGGAGAAGGGCCCAGCTTCTGATGACGGGAGGGAGAAAGTAGACGTGGCGGTTCGTGACAGGGCGCTGGCGACTTCGTCGGTGGTGAAAGGCTCATTCCGGCCTTCTTCGCCGAAAAGCTCCTGGAGGGCTTCGCCAGCTTGGCGTGTATACTTGGTAATGGCCTCCGTCGCGTCTTCAACACTGTCGAAGGCTTCGGTGTGCGAAGTATCCAGAGTCAAAGACCGTTGCAAGAGATCCATCAATGCCCGATGCGTCTTGCCCGCCATCACCTTTGCGTTTCGGGAATGAGACACCAGCGCCTCTGCCCGGTTCAAAATGATGGCCAAATCCGAAGCACTGCCCTCGTCGTCATCGCTATCATCATCCTCATCGGGGCTCACATTCTTCGCAACCATACCCTTCATCAATCCTAGTGCGCTCGCCGCCGACTCAAGCAGACCTTGCACACAATTCGTTTGCATCATCAACGCATCGGCCTGGCTTGGCAAATCATCCTTGACATGCACCTCTGCGAGATGGCTCATGACCGCAATGCTCCTCTGCAGCTCCTCAGCCCAGTCCTTCTCCCTAACCTCTTCCCTCCTCAAGCCATCAATATAAGCGTTCAAAGCCCGTTCCACCGGCTCCAACTCATACAGCGCACCCTCATACTTCGCAAAGTCCTCGACACTACATCCACAGATGGAGTTGACGAAGCGCTCGCTCATACCGGCGATCCAAGTCAGCTTATCTGCGACGTCGCAGGCGGCGAAGACGTCCTCATCTTGACCCCTAGTGCCGAAGGATTCAACGCGTTCTTTAATGAAGCTCTGCACAAGACCAGCCTTGAAGCCGATGCGCTTGAACCTCAGCAGTGCAAGCACACTATCGCGTTCGGCGTGGAAGGCTTCCGGCAAGAACAGCTGGACAATAGCCAGATGCTCGCCTGCCTCCTGCGCTTCCAGTTTGCGCAGCTCGAGATCGAGCGTCTTGACTTGGGTCTTCGAGGCGCTGGTCTGTAGCTTCATGTTCAGATCGAGCATAGCGCGCGACTTGCTATTGAGATCCGCGGCTTCCGTCTCGGAGAGCTGCTTCGATGCCTGCATGTCCGCGATATCCTTCTGCATTTGGCTGACTAGGCCACGGTAGCGCGTGATGGTGTAATCCGCCTCGTCGAGCGCTTCCTGCTGTTGCTTCGCCGTGCGTTCGCGATCCAGAAGGATGGAGTCTTTGAAGTCAATCTCTTCCTGCAATTGCTTCTCCTGCTCAATGTGGTTGACCTCAAGCTCATCATTCAACTCGCGCAGATCCTCCAACTCTTCGATCGTAGTCCGCAGTTGTCCCAGATGCGCTTCCAGTCGGCCGTTGCGTTCGGTGAGTTCCTCAATCATCTCTTCGGACTCCAGCGCAGCTTCCAGCTGTTGGCGAAGGTCATTCGTGTCGGCCTCACTGCGGAGGAGCTTCTCTCGCGTCTCGTCGTACCCATTCCTGACAACATCCATCTCCTTGACTTGGTCTTCAAGGCTCTGAATCTGCTCTTTGAGCTCCGTCTCCTTGTCCTGCGTAAGATCCCGCAGCCGCAGCAAGGCCTCCCGCAATCGCTCATTGCTCTTCTCCATCTGCAACCAGCCGGCGCTAGTTCTCTCTTCCGGACTCATTTCCTTGCTCAACTCACCATTCTCGTCACGTAGGACCTCCAATTCGAGTTCCATCTCTTCGTTCTTAGCTCTTAATGCATCTAGCTCTGCTTGAAGTCCTTCAGCCCTCTCTTCAGCGACTTCTCGATCCAATGTGGCAAGCTCCATCACGCTGTCATGTTCTGCTTGGATGGCTTCGATGTCTGCGAATCGTGCTTCAGTCTCGTTTAAAGACTGTTTCAACTCGGCATTCTCATGCTGCAACGGCCGAACCTTCGTCTGTAGCTTCTCGATGATACCTTTGTACTGATCTCGCTCTTGATGCGCCTGCTCCAGCTGCTTCTGCACATCACGGTCTTCTTGCCTCTTTCGTTCCAACAATCGTACCTTCGCTTCCAATTCTTCAATTTGCCTATTGGACGCAGCAGTACTCCTTATGGTGCGACCTGAATGTGTAGAAGCTGCAGTAGGTGATGATGGTCGTCTAGATCTTGAAGTCTGCTGAGGCGGTTCGGACGGTATCGGCGGTGGAGCAAAGTTCGGTTTCGTTGGCTCTTCTGTTTCCTGCTCGCCCTCTTCGCCTGGGCTAGGTGTCGGGCTTTCAGTTTCTCTTGGTGAGCGTACGCTCGGCTTCTCGCTGTCATTATCGTCGCCCGTGCTGTGTTCCGTTGAACTGACCCTCTTCTCGGCTGGCCTGCGAGCAGCTGCTGCGCTTCCACTTGGCGGCGCTCTACCTGGTACAGCGCGGGCAGCCGTACCCCTCGTGCCTGGCGTAGGAGGTGCCAAGGAGGACCTCTGCCCTCTCGTGGCCGCAGTAGAGGTTGTTCCTGGCTGCGTGGAGGTACGTCTGTTCACTCCAGGGGTAGTTGTGGGGCCAGTGCTTGTCCTTGTCCTTGCAGCTGTACCAGTCGCTCCTGCTGCCGGCCTCTTGGTAGGCGGAGTACTAGTCCTCGACGTAGTAGCACTCGATACCCCATTGCTTCCCAGCTGCTTCGTTGGCGATTTCACAGGCGACCGTATCCCACTTACCGCCCGCGCTCCCGGCGTGGGACTTGCAGGAACGTTGCTTTGGCGCCTCCCACTCTCCTGCCTTTTCAAGCCATTGACTGCTGAATGTGCTCCACTGACAGGCCTTCCTTTCGCTGCCACTCCCGGTCTCGCCTTTGGCTTTGCATCCTCGACTACCTGCCGCACACCGGCCGGCCGCAGGAACATTCCATATCCCTGCTCGCAGTCGAAATACCGTTCTCCCTTGACGGAGCCATCGTTCTTCCCCGTCGCTTCCTCAAGCTGGACGCCAACCCAGTCGCCGGTCTGGAAATGTGTCGTGCCTACAAAGCGAACTTGGGCAAGACGGCCATCATTCAGTTCGATCTTCTGGCCGACGGCGAGGGAGGAAATGTTCATCGTTATTGTCGCGAGGTGCTTGCGTGGTCAGCTGCACTACTCATCGTACGTATCGTATGCGACCGCAGCTATAATCGCTCGTTCGGGTCGACCAGTTCCAAGTATGTAGTGTTAGGTCTGTATACCTCTTGCCTACCCTGGTACGCGCTGTTCACGCGTGTCTCTCGGCCCGACAATCGGCCGAGCTGACCAGGACTCGCCCTCAGCCTCTGACATGTCGTGCGTACCTGTAGGCATTGATAAGATGTAGACTCCAAACGCATTGTGAATGCAAGTAGGATACTATGCCAAGCGACAAGTAATGCAATCACGCACCGGCAGCGAATGTGGCCTTCTTTGCATATGGTGGCGATCTCACTGAACTACACACTCTGTAGTTTTCATAAATCCAAATCGCTCTTTCAACCTGAAGCACTCCCTTTTCTAGAACGAAGGGGTACTTGAAAAGGGAAAAGGAATTCTCTAGAAGTTCGGAGCTTCTACGATGAAGATCTAGTATACAACATTTCCATCATGCATATATGCCATACCATGCAATCCCCCATCGTCAATCGAAAAGAAGTGCATGGCGTTCTTTTCCGGCGGGTTATGCTGGCCGTGCTTCTTTTTCGTTTACCTCTCTTCTTTGCTTCTTTGTGGTAAGAGGGAGGCGGCCTTTCGACGGCGGGGCAAATGGGGTAATCAAGCGCTATAGATTCGTAAGGTAATCCTCAATCTCCTGCGGACTCAGCTTCCTGAATCTAGGACCTTGTGCGCCCTCGACGCCCTCGTAACCTAGGAGATCGTCGGCTGGTGGGCCGACAATACCTGTGAAAGATAATCCGTTAGCTAATTGATCTCTCCGCACCTTCTGCACCCAGTACATTTGTGTAGAAATCTCCCAGTCTAATCAAGAAAAGAGACTTACCAATCTCCACCGTATCGCCGTTCATTTCGCCCTCAATCGTCTCCTTCAGCGTCAAAAGCGCTATGTGCACGGCGTCCTCCAGCTCCAAGTTCTCCGTATACCGCTTCTCAAGGAAAGTCTTAGCGCTCGTGGCGCTCTTCCCTATCGCGGTAGCTTTCCAGGGGAAATAGGACCCGGAGGGGTCAACCTGGTACAGACTCGGGCCACCCTTCTTAATCCCGCCCGTCTTACCCGTCTGCTTGCGCTCCTCGGCATCCGCAGTCATCTCGTCCCCGGCATCCTTCGCTTCGGCCACAGGCTCGATCCCTTCGTCGTAGCCCGCGATCAGAAGACTGACGCCGTACGGCCGCACGCCTCCGCTCTGTGTCGCTTCCTGCATCACGCGCGCCACGTCCTGCACCAGTATCCGCGTCGGGGGGTACTCGTTGTAGATGCGCTTGTAGCCCGTGTGGGAGACCTTGCGGGCCTTGTCGACGAGGACCCGATAGTCAGGGCCCATACCCGAGTAGACCATGCCGATGTTGGGGGTGATGAGGGAGACTTTCGAGGCGGAGTTGGAATCGATGAGGGGCGTGGATGACTTCTTTTCCGTGGCGAGCACGATGCCGTTGGCGGCTTTGATGCCGAGGGAGGTTACGCCTTGGTTGACGGCGTTGAGGGCATATTCTGGGAAAGGCAGGTGTGAGTATCTACCGGGAAGTGGAGGGGGAACAGGCGTGGAGATGTACCTATTTGCACCAGCTTACCGCTGTAGAGGCGTTAGCGAAGGCATGGTTGACTGGGAGAACTGGCGCAAGCAGCTTACCTGGGCGAGAAGGTGGTGAGGGAGAAGGAGTATCGGTCGGCCATGTTGGGCCTGAGGCGAAAATAGGAAGAGCTTCAACAAGTGCGCGCGGATGGAGGGGATGCAACGGGATGACTTGGCGGAATATGAAGGTGTTGACTTGTTGTCGTAGTAGACTGATGTATTGAACTGGCCTGGATTGGACTGACCCGAAGCTCCATCCAAGCTCAGGCAAACGCGCCGACGTGGATGTGGATGTGCATGACGGGATCGGGACGTCCGGGCAGTCAACTCCGACGGCCAGGTCGGCCTGAGGCTCACATCACCTGGACGGCCCCTCCCGAGGTCCCGCCCTCCGCCTCTCCTCCGCGGCCAACGTAGTGAGAGGACAGATATTTGCATTTGGCCCCCTCCCCGCCGAGCCTCATCACGCGCCCAGCTCTGCCTTCGTCCTGAGCCTAGAATCTTCCGCCAGATCCGGATTGCTACATGCGCCGGACTACCACTAGTAAGAGGTACTAGTAGGCGGTCGTAGTAGCAGTGTCGACATGCAGACGCTCGCTCTCCTGGCTGTACCCTCCATTGTTGAAGTAGACGAATTGGGCTGAAAGAAAGAACCTCTCGAGAGCCATTCATCCATTATTGACACGACCGCTTACCTCCTAGTCACATCACCATCATCACCCTTCTTGACAGACATCACCACCATCGACCATGTCTGCCGCCTTTTCCTCAGGCGCCGACTGGACCTTCCCTGATGATATGCCCGGTGCGTGGTCACAGGAGGACGTCGATGCACAGCTCCACCATGAGAACGAAACAGCTCACCACCGTGCCAACAATCCTCGTCCAACACCCACTTCCAAACCCGCCTCTTCCTCACCCAACCCGGAGCACGCTCAGCAGGATTCAAAGCGGAAACACTACCCTCCGCGCACCTGCCGCATTTGCCTCGAAGTCGTGAACCCAACATTCCACAACCTCGATGCCGATTCTCCGCAAGCCATGCTCCCGGAAGCCCTCCGTCCCAACCCACGCGTAACCTACGAGTCTCCTCCAGGTGACGGCGGACGTATGCTCCGCCCCTGCAAATGCAAAGGCAGCCAGAAGTACGTCCACGAAGAATGCTTATCTGCCTGGCGCCGGCAGGATCCGCTCCAGAAACGGAATTACTGGCAATGTCCTACTTGCCGGTATCAATACCGACTGGAGCGCTTACGCTGGGGCGCATGGATCAGCAGTACGGCGAGTCAAGTCGGACTTACCGTGTCCATCTTTGTAGTAGCCATGTTCATATTAGGTTTCGTCGCAGATCCGATCATCAATCTGTACCTGGATCCGCTTTCTACAATCGCTACGGCGGGAGGGCCGACAGGCAGTCTGATCTATGATGATGAGCCTGCGACTTGGACGGAGCATTTTGTCAAAGGTCTAGCGAGTTTGGGGCTCTTGGGGTTTGCCAAGTTCTTACTGACATTGAGTCCCTGGCATTGGTTCAATATGCGTGGGACGGTGGTTGTGAACCGCTCTGGCGGTCTAGGTGGCACTGGACGCGATCGTCTGCAGGGGCTGAGCTGGTTCGCTGTCATCCTAGGTATTGCCACGTTCCTCTGGGCAGTGTGGAAGATGGTCCGGGCCTGGAGTCGTCGGACGCTGGAACAGGCGGGCGAGCGGGTAATGGACGTCCCTGGTCAGGACAACGATGACGAAGATGACTGAAGAGCCTCTCGTCCCTTCTTCACAATGCGTTCTTGACCGTCATAGGCAGGACTGACAAAAATTCAAAAACGAAGAGCCTACTGACTCAGTTTCCTTATTCGGAACGATCTCACTGCCCCATCTCCAACCTCACCAGCATCTTCCCTTCCCTCCATTCCCCCCTCCTTCCTTCCAGAAGGACACACCGCATCACTTTGAGTTGGCACAGCCCTATACACCCTTCCCAGGGACTATCGATGGCGTGGCAATCAGTCAGAATGCGAAGAGCAAACCCCTTAGTCGGAACCCGAGAACTCTTCATCTGGGCTGCGTTATGCGGTTGATGTTGTGGTTGTGTACGGTTCTGGCGCCCTTTTTCTCCATGACCCTTTGTACTCCTTACCAACCCTCCCTTTGTGGGACTTCTCGTGGGTGTGTGAGATTTTGATCGGGTGTGGTACATACCTCCTTCTCTTGATTGTATTTGGATTGTGACGCCTTCCTATGCTTTTGTTGGCGCCTTGCGCTTGTGTTGTTATGTATAAGGTATGGCCAGTAGCTTCTTACACCTTCCTGTGTAGAAGCTGAGATTTGGCGAGATCTGATATGTCTCTCAACTGACTACCTAGACTCTTGTTGTTGCGTGAAACGTCGTGTCAACGCGGCTTGTGCGACTCAATTGTACAGCTGCAGGTCTTTTGTCTGCACCTCGTTATGGTCATTCGTCCCAATTGCAGCGATACAATATTGTAAACCCAATATCTTGACGCACCTGCGTTGGTAGCTACACGGAGGGCTTACTAAGCATGTACTGAACTTCACTGATGGGGGCCGCCTTTTAGTCCCACTTCCACCCAATGCACGGTGAACTTACTAGGACTGTGTTTTCGTGCGACAACAATGGACGTGTGTATATCTAGCTCGACCAATTCCTACATGAAACATCGCGGAAACCACAATGGATGCTCTCGGGGCTGTCAGCCTCGCCTGGGAAGTCTCCAAGGACCTCTACGCCTTCTACCGCGCGCTTAAGAACTGCGATACTGATATCCAAGAGCTCCGCGCGCAGATCTGCGACCTACGCTCTTTGTCCGCCGCGGTCTCTAGTATCCTCAAGCGCCACCAAGGTCTGAACATCGCTCCCGAGCACAAAGTCCTGGTTAATTCTGCCCTTGCCGACTGCGAGGACGCGGCCAAGGCTTTGAAAGCTGTTACGGAAAGACTTACAGTCGATGGGATTTCGAGTAGAAATGCTGTGTCGAAGCTTAAGGTCCTGGGGAGGAGGCTGCTGTATCCCTTCCAGACCGAGACGATCGCGCAGTTGGCCCGAGATGTGAGTCGTTGTAGAGGGGCACTGCATGTAGTGGTTAGTTTATTAGACACAGATGTGACGACGAGTACGATGGAGCAGGTGAGGGAAAAGGATGAAAGGCTTGTCAGGATGGATGACAAGTTGGCGGGGAATTTTGCGAGGTTGGAGAGAGGGTTGTTGGATCTGAATTCTTTTGATCGCAAGAATTGGAGGTTTGATGATGTGTTGGTTCTACTCGATCGTCAAGCTGAGATTTCGAGGAGCGAGGCTGATGAGCGGAGAGCGAGGGCAATCGTGGAGACGCTCGCGCATCCGCATCTGCGCAGGCGATGGGAAGATGTGCCTAATGCGCCGCAATCGACTTTCGCGTGGCTCCTAGATCCGGCGGTTCCCAAGTCGGCGCAGGCGAGTCATTTACTCTCTTTCTTGAGCACGGAACATGGTCTCTTCTGGATACGAGGGAGACCGGCGTCGGGCAAATCGACGCTCATGAAGTTCCTTACGGATACACACCGTACTGACGATGTGATGAAGGTGTGGGCTACGGATCACGATATCACCATTGCGAGCCATTATTTCTGGACCCCTGGCTCGACTATACAGAAGTCCCAGCAAGGCATGTTGCAATCGCTCGCACATCAGGTCCTGCTAGCAGATCTCACTTTAGTCCCGGCCGTCTGCCGGAAAAGATGGGAGGACCGTGTAAGTAGTACTTCCTGGTCGATAGAGGAGCTCTGGACCTGTCTCGAAACGATCGTACTTGTAACGAGCAGGCGTATATGCTTTTTGCTTGATGGCCTAGATGAGTGTCAGCCGGAAAGCGAGTTAGGTCCGCTTGCTGCGAGACTGAAAAAGCTAAGCGATGAGTCTGATAAGGTGAAGATGATTATCTCGTCCCGTCCCTGGCCAGTCTTGGAGGAGCGACTGAGCGGATGCAGTGGGTACCTGACAATGGAGGAAACTAACCGTCATGCTATTATTCAGACAATTCGCGGTGCGCTCGAGGCCAACCCGAACAGTCGTTCTTTACTAAATGGATTTCAGTGGCAGTGTTTGGATTCAGAACTCTGGCTTCGGAATCTTTGTCCAATTCATAATGAATCGCATGGCGAAGTCCATGTCCTACTCCACGGAATAGTAGACAAGGCCCAAGGCAACTTTCTATGGGTCAGCCTTATCCTAGGTAAACTATCTCCCTTGCTGGGATTTCGTCCAACAGCTGCGCTTCGGAAGATCGTCAATGAGTTCCCCAGCGGACTGGACGAGTACTTCCGCCGGATGATCATGGACAGGATCCATACGTCTCTCCTATCCGATACCGCGATGGCGATCCGAATCGCGATGCTCGAAAATCGGCTAAGCTACTTCTGGTTCCTAAATATCTACACGGACGAAGGGGATCCTGTCCTCGCTAATCCCCAATTTAGCCTCGTCCACCATTTCACTTCCTTCGACTCAGATGACGAGATCGAAGCCATGAACGTCAAAGCTCGCGCTCTCATATCCACTTGCTGCCGCGACATCTTGACCGTCGGTACTCGCCAGCCATCTCGAATGCTCGACGGCGTATCCGGCGACGAATACGAACTCGATCGCCTCGCTAACCTCGCAACGCGAGATACCTTCGTCACCTTCACCCATCGCACCGTCTTCGATTTCCTCCGAACCCCTGAAATGCACCGGCTACTATCCAAACACGTGCCCCCTCACTTCGAAGACCGGATGGTCGCTGTACACCTCGAAATCGCCCAGTGGAAGCTCGCTGACCCTGGGAGATCCCTTTCCGCAGGTGGGTGCGGAATTGCTTTGTGCGAGATGCTCGGGTACGGGGCGAGTGCTGGGGATGCTCACCTGAAATTGCCCGGGCAACTTGCCAGTATCGTCGAGAATCTCGCGATTGCTTATCTCGAACGGACAGGAGACCACGCCTTCTCATCATCCTCGACGTCTGGACTTTTGGCCGACAATGTGAAGCGTCTGGTCTGCCATCTAGCTCGGTATGATCTCTATGCTTTCGCCCGTCGAGTAGTGAAGAGGGACCGGAGTGGTAGGATTCCTTTCCATCGAGAGACTCCTTCTGGAAAGTCTGGCCAAGATCCTGCACTTCTCTTCTTCGCTCTAGGTATTCAGTCCAAAGCCGGGACGCATGTCGAGCTCCTGCGTCTTCTATTACAGCATCCGGTCGGTACTGAACCTAATGCTCTGCATCGTTCTGCTGATGAGCCTGGGTTAGTCTCTCCTTGGTATTCGTTCCTTCGACGTGTTGATCGGAATACGTTCGCAGATGGAGAAGGCTCCTGTAAAGGGCCAAATATGAAGGATGGAGAAGGATGTGCCGACAGGGGCCACAGTGAGACTTTCGCGGACGCTCATATTCAGGAAGCGATCGCTTTGATGATTCGTCATGGAGCTGACGAGAGTGTTCTGGATGAATTTGGCTTGGATAGGCACGAAGGAAAGGTAGTGCCGGTGTGAAGAGCATGTTCCGATATTTCAGAGTCGAAATTGAACAAACTTACCTTCGAGAGGGTAATATAACTGCAGCTGACATACAGCAGCTTTTCTGAGATTCGAATTGGGAAATGAGACTCCTGCTACGTGCTGCCTCTCAACAGTATTCCGCGGATGATAAGGGGTCCCTCAGAGCCTGAAGCATGCCTTTGGAGTCATTCACGCTACCATAAGGCAAAGAAAGAAAGCAGACCAATTGCGACTAATAGCATGAAGCTCGCTCGCCTTTACATTAAAAGTAAGATCCTCAGAGGGCAACATTTGAGATCAGATGAACTGTGACGACTGGGTTCTTACTGAATCATTTCACATGAGGCCTATAAAGTGGCACATCAACTCTCATGAGAACGTGGGAGGTTGGGGCTTCGGACTCGTGGGAACATGTGGCAGCACATGTTCTGCTCCTCAAGATGTGTCAAATGTTAAGAGGAACAGGATTTCGTAGTCTTTTGCAGCATTTGTTCGCCTTAATCGATCGACCTGTTGCAAGGTCACTTCGTTGCGAACTGACAACAGCATATCACATCCTCATCCTTGGTAACCACGGCTGGATTCCGTCGCCACCTAAACGCCCACCGAAGCACTCTGGCACTTCTACTGATCTTGCTGGCAATCTTATACGTGTCGTGGCAGGCAGTCTCGATAGAGGCCAATCCTACTGGGCATCTCCCGCGTTCTTTCGGCAAGGACAGATCACCAATCCTACCTCCGCCCCCGAGTCTCGTGTTCAACGAGAGTTTGTCAAACAGTCAACGGCTAAGAGAGGACGACAGTGGCACTGATGCTTTACATCTGCAAGAGAGGGCCTTGTTCAATGGCATCAAGCCCTGGATCTTGTACAAAAAATACAGGAAGAAAGGCAGGGATCTCCGATGTGTCCTGGAGAGCACGAAAACGACTTCCACGCCGTGGACTGACTATGGAGCCCTGGAGACTTGGGGCTGGCAGCTCACTCAAGACGAGGAAGATAGTGATTACTCCCATGTTCAGGAGCAGGTACGTGCGCTTAATCGTCTCCAAAAATTATCCAAAAATCCATGATAGAATACTCATAATCGATCAGTGCACCGGCGTCGACCTTGGAGACCTCTCTGCCGGAACGTCGATAATTTGGGATCATTTGGAGACCACCGAGCACACTACCAACGGCAAGCAGGTCTCATACGTAAGACACCCTCTAACCAGCGTGACACCAACTGCAACTGACTAACGTTCCGCCCTCGTAGTACGCCACCAATGCGGAATACATCAACGTCTTCTTCCCCGCCGCCGGTGTAATAATGGCCAACGTCAACTACGGACCCAGCTACAAGACCTCTCACGGCCTAGGGTCCTTGGATCCTTGGCCTAAAGACGCCCCTCTGCCAAAGATCAAACAATGGAGCGACATCGTCGCGCTCACCTGGCTCCACCTCACCGCTGCCACTACCAATGGCGGTTCGCACCAATCCCAAAACCTCCGCTGGCTCTTCCGCCGCATCATCCGCAACGACGACACCCAGAACGTGATCGGGTACGTGTGTAAGCAGAAGAAAGTCGGACAGGCGAGGCCTAAGGGGTCCATGGGACCGCCGTGGCAAGCTCCCGTTTGGCCGGGGCTAGTCGTGCGGCCGACGGAGAGCGACGGGGGAAGTGAGGGGGACTTTTTCAATGCTTTGCTCGCGACGCCGAATGCGAATGGGATTGTGTGGTTACTAGCGCAGCATCGCGAACAGCTGGGTTGGAAGACGGTGAAGAGTATCCGCGTCTGGAGCGACTTGCCTTCTTCCGTGGTTTATTCGCCGAGTATGTTGCTTGAGATTGGGGATGTTGTACCGGCAGGGGAGTAGGGGAAAAGGGCCAAGAGAGGTTCGGGATAGGAATCACTTGCATACACGAACAACCTTCTTTGAAAGATGCAAGAACCTCGATGTGAACACATCCCGACTTCGCTCCCTCCCCGTCATTATCTCAGTTCAAGCATCTTCCTCCCAAAAGGGATGCGCCATGACCTGGTTTATGTCGAGTCTCGCTTTGGGATTGAGAGCAACCATTCCTGCGATCATGCGCAGCGCCTCCGGACCCAGCTCTCCACCCCATCGCTCGAATCGAAGTCTTGGGTCGTCCTTCACCAACTCATCTGCAATCTCTGCAGCGCCCTTTAGAGCAGCGGACCAATTTTCATCGCCAACGTCCTCAAAGACAGCGTCCGGCACTGGCCCAAAATAAGCATAATGTCGAGTCAAGATTTCCTGTTCTGGCGTGATTCCGCGGCCCGCTAGCTCCTGGTCATTGTTCAAGAGAAGTAAATCCCCCCCTCCCAATGCGTATATACACTTGTTGGCGGCATGTCAGCGAGTCTTCAATCTTCTAGCGTGGTATACTTACTACAAGCCCGAACGAGTAGATGTCTGAGGCTTTGGTTACCCCTCTTCCCGTCTGCCGCTCTGGACTCCGCCACATGACATTGCCTGTGGCATACGGAGTATGGAGGGGCTTTGCATGTTCGCATTTACAGACGAGATCGAAGTCGCCCAAAGCTGCATCGGCGACGGTCTTGCATCCTTCCTGGTTGGTGTTGCAATTGACCAAGACATTGTCTGGTTTGACATCTACCAGATCGTGGAGGTCAGCTAAAGGAGCACCCGTACAATGACCTTCTGGATAAAGGGAAAAGTACCAAGGTGCATCCAGTCTTTGCTGTGAAGCTCTTGTATCGCCTCGCCGACTTGTCGCAGCACTTTCATCCGCCCTTCCGTAGGAAACTCGGGATCGCCTTGGATTAGAGCAAGGAGAATGGTCTCATAGTAGAGAAAGACCAGCACGGCTTCCTCGTCGTTACAGTCAATGTGCACTCGCAGCCGACTGGGGCTGCCAAATTCCGAGGCTAGACGCTTCGACAAATCGTAGAACGGCCTCGTCACGCGCTTAACTACAAAGTAATCGTCTTCAGAGCTTAGCTGAATACGTCAGTCTTTTCTCGCAGTGCAGGTGTTGTTGAACGCACTCGGCCATGAACACGCTCAGCGAGGGATTAGCCCGGTGATTCTGGAGCACCTTTCCTCGCGTATACTTGCGACCCGATTCACCCGTTATAGAAGATGTCATCCTGATAGCCACAGGCTTAAACCGCGGCGGCAGTGCGTGAGACCGGACAAAGCGATTGAAGAACATCAGGGGAGTCAGTGTGTAGTCTCTCCCCTTTTTTGTCGCCAGGGCCCATCGCCTGAAAGCGGGACTATCGGTGTGGGTGGGTAGTTGGTTTGCTTGAGATCATGTATTGTCCATGCAAGAGTGGTTGTTTGTGCTGCTATCTGACTGGCACATGTCCCTACAATCGGTTGTGCAAATGAGTTTCTGGCCGGATGTGCATGACCTTGAAACCGCATTCCTACGACACCCGCGACAAGTAAAGAGTGCCATGCAATTCAAACAATCATCAATCATCAACACGACTTCCATCGAGTACATACCAATTACCACTATTGTCATTCCACTGACTCGCGACTACACTCCTCGTCGTACCACAATGACACAGCTTCGAACCACATGTACATGTACCTAGGTACATGCGGAACCAACCCCCCGCCCTCCCATCCCGCAAAATCGCGAGCTGAGCATCTGGGCGGTTCTGGGCTTCCCCAGCCTTTTCCTTGGGGGAGGGGAAAACTTGGGGAAACTGTCAAACCTCCCCCTCGCCGACACCGGAAAGTGACGGGTGAGGAAGTCAAAGTCCCGTCTCTGAGACGGCTCCCCCAGCAGTAAATGACGCTGACATTTGCGGCATGCACAAGCAAATGGGACCTTGGTAGGTCTTGGAGGGGGAACCCTTACGGAATGGAAGGCGTGGGTGCGCGCGCGGGGGAAAGATGGAAGGTCAGCCCGGCTTCCCGATAGCTACCTTGGTATGGAGCATCATTCGCGGGTTGCAACTCGTCATCGTACAGTGCGGGAGGGTCATAGAGAACGAGGTTCTTACTTCCTTACCACGCCATCTGCGAGATAATGGGTTTAAGCGACCAGAGCATCCCACGTCGTTAACTAAATCCCTCACCTCGCCCACACCCAATAGTAATAGGAGTAAACCGTAAGCATGGGATCTCTTCGCCATAGCCCTGGGTCAGCTTGCTGCAAAGAACATCAGGTGGACCATTGCTCCGGAATGATCAGGACACCGTGACAGGTGGGCGAAAGTCGGCTATCATTTGCGGAGAGTCCGGGGCATGTAGGGACGAACGCCTGGAGCGGCTAAAAGAGAAAAAGGGAAGGAAATGCGCGATTGTTTCTGCTTAGCCGGTTGCAGTTGGGGGGACACGGAGAAAATACGTACCTCTCTCTTGCTCGCGGCAGCTTGCCTTGCAGCATGAACTTGAATTGCAAGCGCAGCCATCATTGGCTACCTAGGTACCTACATAGTACTATACGGCCCGATCAAGAGGGAAAACTTAGGGGGTACAGACCTATCCACGTGACAAGGCGAGTGCATAAAACCCTTTCCAGACATACCTACAGTTTGTGCTGTGGGTACTGTAGGCGTTTTTCGCCGCGGTCCGCACGGATTTTGGCACTGATGGCATCAGTCAAACGACATAACTCTACGTCCACCGCTGCAAGAGCCCTGGAGCACATGGAGAAGTGTTTTGTCATGAGGGAAAGCGGATTGCGTTAACGATACCGAATCGCCGCACAACAGGCTTTTCTGTTGCGCCCAACGACGCAATGGGCACGGTGAGCAATTAGAAAAAAACGCCTTTTCTTTTCCCCTCCCCGTCTTGTCAAAGCGCTGGTTGGTGCGCCATCGGCCGATTTGAGGGGATTGTGTTTTGCTCTTTTTCTTTTTTGTTGGTGCGCCAGTCTGCAAGAGCTGCCCATCGGTTCGAGCGCGCTTGGATGAAAGGGTGGGAGTGATTATTCAATTGAGGAAGCCGTACGATTTACTTTGGCGAATACAGCAAAGTCTAGTTTAGTCACGGGAAGCGATCTACTTTCGGCCAATGAGAAACGGTGAAAGTAAGCGGACGCGGTAAATTACGATCTCAAGCGTTGTAAGAAACGTTATTGACAGCCAAGGTCGACTCCAGACACAGCTGCAGGTGAGGCATTTTTCTCAGTGGTGGGCGGCTTGCTAGAACCTGCTGTTGGACAAAGTTCTCGCAAGACTTGTCAGGGGCTGTTGCAGGACGCAGCGAGTCGCGTCGGCAGTTCGACGGGGACTTTGATTGTGTTGCGGAGCCCATCGAGTGAGAGAGCAGGATGAGCGTGATGCGTTGTGCGAATTATGAGTTGTCTGTTACGCCCAAAGCGACCATCTCGTTCGCCAGGCAGCATTTGTATTTACCGAACGCACAATGACGCCATGAGTTCGGGCTCCGGCAGAGGGTAGCGCGGGCGAACCCGGCAGGGCATGAGGTGTTCCTGCAATGATGACGATCATGTGTTCGGTGAATGGGGACTATTTCCAGTAGATGGGATAATACCGCCGGAATGCTGTGGATGACTGCTGGGCAGCATCTTGTAAGAGATCAACGCTAGCACTTGACCGCTCGGGCGTGGGATGACCAACCTGCAGCTACTAGTAATGATTATTTGGGGGGCCGCTTGAGTGAAAAACTCACCGCTGCGCTTGGACAGATCCAGCGAGCCAGTGTTGCTTGGTTGCTTGCCGTGTCCGGCCGGGCTCGCACAGCTCACTCAGCTCACAGGCCGGGGCTCTCTCGCGCTCTCACGCACTCGGAACGACGCTGGCTGAGCACAGGGCACACCACACCACCTTCTCAAATTGGCGCTACATCTGCAGCCCCAGATCCACCCCGAGCGACCTTCTCTGTCCACGACTGCCGATTTCTTTTACCTCTCCTCTCCTCCTCCAGCTGCAAGCTCTTTCGCTCCGCCTCTGCGCGCAGCACGACTGCTTGCTGCGGCAAACAACGCGAATCGCTCTCCTCTCTTCTCACCACACCCGCCCCCCGTTCACATTCACTTTCCGCCTGCCAGCCGCGCCACCGACGCGCCTGACGCGGCCGAGAAATTCCTCATCTGCCAAGGCGCTGATCATTCGGACATCCGCCACACCATCCGGCGCCTGAGCCACGCTGTACGCCTCTTACCTGCGATCTTTGCCATTAATACTTGCAACGATCAACGCTGCCTCCGCGCAAGCTGCTGCTGACGCCTGCCACCCTAGCAACACCGCCGGCCTCTGACCTACCTATTCTCCTACTCTGCGAACACTCGCGCCTTGTCAACGTCACGATGCCCCACGATTTATAGCAGCATTAGGCCCGCTGGGTCAGCACACTTGAGTGCCTTCGAATCCTTTCTGGAAGGACGTGGTCGAAACAGTACGACGATTCCCATTTACGCCATTCTAATTCATTAGTCATCTTTTACGACCATGGTTTTCTGGAAATCTTCACAGCACCTGGCGCAACCCGCGCCAGCCGCGACGAGCACGGGGATGGATCATAGCGAGGAGATGCTCGCGGAAGTCGATGAACCGCCTGATGATTTGAAAAGAGGCCTTTCTTGGACGCAAGAACATTATTCCAAGGCACCACCAGCCATGGCCCCGAGGAGAGAGTCTTTATTGACGCGCCAGCTTCATTCCGAAACCGAGCATAGCGACGAGGATCACATGCCGCATCCACCACGTGCGCTGAGTACGCACTCGACGTGGAGCACCACTTCGACCGCCGACCTGACGAGCGATGACGGGCATAGCATGCCCAGCCCGGGAATGAGCCCTCCTTTACCTCCGACAGAGGCACGCAATGCGTTGCCAGTCACTGAAAAGCCTCTAGACAAGAAGTTGAAGATCGTCGGACAGGAAGAAGCCGCAGCTTCGCAAGAAGACACTGGCTCGGAAAGATCGGTGGAGGCTACTCTGGGTAGGAAGAGGTGCATCATGTTTGCATGCAAAGGAAAGGAAGAGGCCAAACCGAAGCCGCCGTCACCTACTTCGGCCGCCCAGTCCTCAGAGTCTACGAACGAAAAGTCTGATGCGACCGAGCAACCGAAGAGGAAGTGTACGATCAAATTCGCCTGCCCAACAAAGACCACCGCAGACAAGAAGCCTTCTGAGGCTGGACCCGTAAAGCGACCTGTCAGCCCGCCGCCACCTCAGCGAAAGTTGCCTGCAAAATCACCAGAGCACAAGGTACATCGCGGTTCCGACAGCACCGTCACTCATGGCTCCCCAAAGCAGCTGCGCAAGAGCTCGAGCACGACCCAGTCTACTCCCAGCCCTAATACCACCGAAGCTTCTAACATTAAGCGTGTGCCCACATTGTCCAGGGATTCCGATGAGGAGACGGGTACTGAGGCTACGCGCTTCCACGAGTTCGCTAGTAGCGATGACGAGCCTGAGGAATGGGTGCAGGAGGCGACTTGTTACCGAAGCCGTCTCACTGTCACGGACACTCTAATGAAAGAGAACGTGATTCGGAAGGCATGTGAAGAGGTCGAGGAGGAAGCTGTGGCGGAAGAAGACGATGAGGATGAGGACGAGGACAATGACGGCGAAGACCAGGACGACGAGCAAGACGACGTCGACGCGGAAATTGACGAGGAAGACTCGGACGATTCCGATGCCGGATTCCACTCGGACGACGAAGATGGCTTCGCTGCTTCAGACTCCGATGAAGACGAAGAGGGGAGTGATTACGAATGGTGGCGACCTGGAGGGTCCACCGCTGCCACTTCCATTGAGCATCTTGAGCGACTGAACCTCAACGCAAAAACTGATGACGCCCGTTTATCATCTTCGGTTGGATCCATCAGTTCAGACCAGATGTCGCCGAGCTCATCGAAGAAGCGCCGCCGTCGCAGTCCCTCCAATCACACGCGTACTGCATCCATACCTATCGCAAACCGCAACAACAATGATGACCTACCAGACTCTACCGATTTTGTATGTGGGACGTTGGACGAAGATCGTCCATTGGAGCAAGCCTACATCAATCGCAAGAAAGTCATCGAAGCTGCCAAGCACAAGCCTCGGCCACAGGATATCGATCCCAGCTTTCCTACCTCGGACCCCGAGCTGGACGAAGAGGACGACGAAGATCTCGATGATCCTGAGGAGGAAGATGACGAAGACGAAATGGTTCATGGAGAAATGGATTCTGTGAGGGAGGAAAGCACACCTAAGCGCCGATCTTCACCAGCTCCTCGTCGCAAGAGCACTCGCTCCCCGCCACCCACAGTACGATACCATTCGCCGCCTCCCACCAAGCGTGTGACAAAGCACCACTCACCGCCGCCCCCAATGAAGCAACGAGCTAGCAACCGGTCGCCACCACCGCCTCGGAAGCTATTCGGTGGCCACTCTCCGAAGCGCGCGAGGTCACCAGCCCCGACAGCAATGATGACCTCTCCACCCAACACCCGCCGCTCATCACCCTCCCGCGGCGCAGCCTTCGCAAAGAAAGCAGAAGGCCTCGCCGCCCGACCGGACCTAACCCGCACCGCCTCGCTGCCCCGCACAGGCGGCTTCCTCCTCAGCCGTCTGCACAAGAAGCACTCGGACGACGGCGTCGCCTCCGACACCACCGCGCACAACAACGCCCACGAAATCCCCAAGCGCGGCGCCATCGACATCGTCAAGGGGCTGGAGAAGAAACGCCAGCGTCGTAAGGAGAAGATGTGGCAGAAGATGTGCGCCAAGAACGCCGCCAAAGGCGAGAAGACGTATAAGGTCAAGCCGGGTCGCGGCGCCGAGCGCATGCGTGAGGTGGGGTTGGAGCTGCAACGGTATCGGGGCAAGGGGGAGCATATTTTGTCCGTCTAAGACGACTCAGAAGGAAGTCGCTGCTCCGAAGTCTTACCTTTCTACCTTGCGGCGGCCATTTTGGAAGATGGGAGCGATTAAGGAGATGTTACTCGTCACACAATGGCGTTTTTTTTTATTTTCTTTTCTCTACTATACCCTCACGTGATGGGTTGGGGATGGGGGTTTTTGGGGCTTGGGCAATTCACACCCTCTGGCATAAGCGTTCTAGCATTTTTGGAAGTTCATGGGGACGGTGCTGTTTTCCTTTTCCTTTTCCTTTTCTTTTCTTTTTTTTTTTGAGGGCGGTAAAGTGGGATGGAAGGGATGCGTTTTCTGCCCTTGCACAATTGGGCGATACGAGTCTTTTTTTGTACTTCCACCTTCATGCCCTTTTCTTTTCGTAGTTTTCTCTTGTAGATATTTGGACAATCAACTATGGTTGTTGATCGTTTCAGCAAGACAAATGGAGATCCTCTCTTTCTTGGTTTTCTTCAATCTGTCGCTGTCTTCGGTTTTTGAGCGTCCGTCGCGGAAGGACTCTACCTTACTGATATTGCTGTAGAAGTTTGTGTGATATGGTACGTGCACAAAATACAGCACTTCCCAAGTTTTTCAGGTTCTATATTACCCCTTCGGCAAGACGATCAGTCATTCTTCCGCTAGGATTCTATGTTGCACATAACATCTTGCTCTGCTCTCGTATCGTTGTTCTGAAGCGATGCGTGCGCAATGGTGAGGCTATGTGCAGTGGCGATGCAGGCAGCTGAACGTTTACGCTTTTCCGGTGACCGATGAAAGGAAAGTTTGGTGCTTTCGCTAGCGCGCTTGCTCAGCCAAGGTTTGATCTGAGTAGTGAGGCTGAGCAGGTATATGATGATGATGATGGTGATGATCGGTTGCCTCTCGTATAACTCGTTCCTTTGTTTGAGGCTGAGGTGGGCCTGTTGAATGGTTTATTAAGTGCGCTGCGAAGACAGGTCAGGCATTTTGGGTTCCTTGTAAGAAGTACTGACATTGACGGTTGATTTGGGATCTTAGGGGAAGAAAGTGAGATACAGTATCCGCTCATGAAAGCAGTTCGCGTAGATTTATTACTGCAAAGATGTCCTCCTACCCACAGAGCTATCATCAAGGTATGGATTCAATTTCACAATTTCTCATTCGCGTCAGAAGCTCACCGACGTACGCAAGGCTACCCTCCTCAGCAAGGCTACAGCCAACAACCTCAGTACGACCAGCAACAGCAGGCCCACAGCCAACAACAACAAGGCTACCCGCCACCCCAACAACATGCGCCCCCGGAAACCACAGACTCTGGCAGCTACCAGAACATTCACTACACGATCAAACACCGCAACACGAACTCGACCCTGAACCTCCAACTGGGCCCCAACGACCTCATCAAAGCCAAACCCGGCGCCATGATCCACATGTCCCCGACCGTCAAACTGGAAGGCGCGATCAAATTCTCGATGCGGAAGATGCTAACGGGCAGCCAGATGAGCGAAGCGAGTTTTACGGGACCGGGGACCGTCGCGCTCGCCCCTACGCTCATGGGCGACATCGTCGCGTTGCAGATCGCTAACGACGGCCGGGTGTGGAATGTAGGCAAAGATGCTTTCTTGGCTTCTACGGGGGAGGTGAAGAGGGAGACGAAGAGTCAGGGGTTCAGTAAGGCCATGTTTAGTGGCGAGGACCTGTTCATTTATAAGATGATGGGGCAGGGGTTGGTGTGGTTGACGAGTTATGGGGCTGTGGATGTGATTCATGTGAGTGATCTTTTTTTTTCTTCTCATTATTTGGTTTATTTTCTGGCTTTTCTCTTTCACAGTAGAGGCTTTTATGGAACAAGCGCACTGACTCTGATGGTGTGCAGCTCCAAGAAGGCGAACAGCATATCGTTGACAATGGCCATCTGGTCGCTTGGAATTGTGACTATAAGATCGAGAAGGCTGCTAGTGGCAGCTGGTCCAGTGTCAAGAGTGGCGAAGGCTTGGTGAGTACATTGTCTTCCCTCCCGTGATGGACGTGGGTAGCTAAGTTTGGAACTAGGTCTGTCGCTTCACGGGACCCGGAACCATCTACATGCAAACTCGCAACCTGGACGACTTTGCTAGTTGGGTTAGGTCGCAGTCGGGCGGAAGCTGAGTGTTACAAGCTGAACCTACCTCATAGCTCTACGTCTCTCTTGTTGTTGTTTCTTGGTCGTACGTCAGTGTGTATGTGCTGGCATGTGTTTCTGATGGGCTAAAGCTACGCTCACAAGGTCGTAATGATATAATAATCATACCTTCCGCCTTGGTTGCTTCTATTCGCACCAGCCAGTCTTTCTGGCCTTGTATTTGGCCCAATCGACAAAGCAATTGTATTGGCTGAAGCTGGGCACGGTGGGGGCGGTACTTGCATTAATGCTAAAGGCTTCACATGGCTCGCATACAGTCTGAACTTCCTGAAATAATTGTAAAAAGCCTAAAGCATGTTACTGCTACAAGGTAAGTATTGCTACATCGGGTGTGCGATATAACAGCACAAAGGAAGGCTCACGCAAGTAGTAAATCTAGAGCGGGATGGCTAGTCGGAAGATGCCTACAACAAGTCGGAAGTGTACTTCCTTGAGTTGTCTAATCTATTAATAGTTGGCATGCATATCACACAGCCCGCCGACCGCAGCAAGAATAACGCATGGGCGTCTGATTTGGCTCAGCCTTGCTGGTGTAAGGGCTAGATAAGCTGGTACAATGCCCTTCCTCGTGTACAAATGCTGTGGGCTTACACAGAACATTCAAAAGGTCCTCTTTAACACACAAAACTCATTGTCCGGCATGGAAGCCGCGAGCATCATTGTGGGCGTCGCTTCTTTAATTCAGGGCATTCAGCCGGGTTTTGAGATATTCCTTGAACACGGACAGAACTCTCGTTGGGTGTCTTTGTATGGATTTCGGCGAACATTTTTCTTGCAGTTGGCGTTTCCTGATGCCCTTGATATGATTGGACGAATCCACAAGGATGTGATACAAGACGGCACTCTGCACGCTGCTACGCTCACCCGAGACGCTACGTGTGCAAATTATAACATGACGGCTGTTGCTGTGAGCATCTTCCATCCTTTGACGGTGAGCATGACTGACAGGAATCGAACAGGCGGCGATCATTGCGCAGGTGGCATTCTCAGGCCTCGGCCTTGACGAGATTGCAAACACACACTGGACGGTGCAAGCTGCCTTCATTGTTAGTCTGGTCTCCGGCTTGCTCTCCGTCTACTACTGCTGTATCATACAGCAATCATTTGGCACTCTCGTCAGCCCAGACGACATCAAAGATTGGCTCTGCACACCTGGCGAATGGCACGGCATGAAAGATGAGCTCCATAAACAGATCACATTGTTCCGGCCAGGGACCGAGATCACTGGAACCAGAGCAGCTCCAGATGACTCAAGATCGTGTGCTTGCACGGCTTCAATCTGATAGATGGGTGACGCCATCGATAAATTCTGCCGTCATGCTTGTTGCTCTCGTAAGATTACTCAATCTAGCTGTGGCCACGTTCTTGATAGGCCTGGGTATCTACCTAGGTCTGGCCTTCAGCGAGAATATCACCATAGCCGCTGGAAACCAAGGAAATCTTGCCAACATGATAATCTACATACTGGTGGTGGTGATCAGTCTTCTACTGTTCTGGATACCTGTAGTGTTACGTCTCTTAGAGCGACTCCCAAGGCAGCGAGTAAAGCGAGAGGCGTATTATATCAACCTCATGTTGAATACATACAAAGAGCTCGATGATCTGGAGGAATTCATCAAAAGGGACCATGCAAGGGCTGTGACTCATTCTGGATTATTAAACCAGATCAAGCTACGGCTCGAGAATGTGCAATATGCAATCATGAAAATAAGGGATAACACGTCATCTCCAAGTCAAGAGGCAATTCAAGAGTTGACAGCAAAGCTTGAAATAATCGCAAGAAAGACGGGCCTAGAGATACCACGAACTGGTGGCAGAAACGGTGCTCACTCCTCATCTTTCGGCAAAGGATCCCCGCACCACCTGTCACCTTTCGAACGAGATGCTCAATTCTCAGAAGGTGTCTCCCCTGTGCAGACATCTATCGAGTTCGACAAGCCTGACAACTCCAATACCTCCCGCTTGCCCGAACCCGAGAAAGACATGGCACCGCAACAGTGGAAGGCCGAAGTCTCGACCCAATTATCGCCGATCATCCAAGCATTGGGATCTTCAACAACAACGCAGGCAAGGATGATACAACTACTTGAACAACTGCTGAGCTCTTTGCAATCAGAGGAGAAAATGATGGAGCAAGTAGTGTCCCATATTGCCAGCGCAGGGGAGAGCGGAGCTCCATAGAATGACTAGGACATTTGCTTTGAATCTTTTCTTTTTTCATCCAATAATGACCGTCCATTTCCCTGAATAGAGAGGCCATACCACAGCGTATTAGACGACGAGAAGTTTCCTATGCTGTCAGAAGTGCCAAATAGCAGCCTAACACTATACGAAGCTCGTATAGATCATTAGTCGCATTCATTGAAAGCAGCACGCAAGTTGAAGTGTGAGTGTACGTGTCCGGTCGTGTCAATAAAGAGATGTAGTCAGGGTTCAAGGGTCGGAATGCTCCAGTTGCGACCCAAGAGTCTGGGCCCTTCTGCTAAGGCGCCCAGCTGTCACGCAACCGGAGCACTCGTGGGTGCGTGTATGGAGGTCATCTGCTTCTGCGGCTTACTCCTACCTGCTACATTCAATACTATTACTTTTTCTCCGCCAAGTAGTTCTGGATCAGTGCGGCTGCTGGCAACCTGAAGTTCACGTATGGGTGTCCTTCTACAGCTGTTACACAAGTACAGGACATTCATCAAGCCTGGCCCAGTCTCATACACGGATGCGATAGCCTTTCTGATGGTCCGGCGCTCATTCTGACCCAATTTCAACCAATATGGCGACCATCACAGTCACAGCGACAAATGTAGTCACAACAACATTAGCCTCTGCATCAGCAACCAGCACGCTCAAAGCACCCTCCCAAGGCGGCATCCTCGATGGAGAAAACCCGACCAAATACGACAGCAAGAACCCCATCATCCTCTTCATCATCCAAGCCGGCATCATCCTGATCTTCTGTCGACTACTTCACTGGCCTCTATCCAAACTCCGTCAGCCGCGAGTCATCGCCGAAGTCATCGGCGGCATCCTCCTAGGCCCTTCGGTCATGGGTCGTATCCCGGGATTCACGAGCGCCATCTTCCCACCCATTGCCATGGACAACCTCGCACTCGTCGCCAACATCGGTTTAGTACTTTTCCTGTTCCTGGTCGGCCTAGAAGTCGACCTACGATACTTCGCCAGCAACTGGAAAGTCGCCCTGAGCGTGGGCCTGGCTGGCATGGCGCTGCCTTTCGGACTCGGCTGCGCGATCTCCTGGGGTCTGTATAACGAGTTCAGGACGGAAGCGAACACAGCTCCGATAGGTTTCGGGATCTATTCGCTCTTCATAGGTATCGCGATGAGTATCACGGCTTTCCCTGTCCTCTGTCGTATCCTTACGGAGCTGAAGCTGCTTAGCACACCGGTCGGCATTATTGTCCTGTCGGCGGGCGCTGGGAACGATGTCGTGGGCTGGATATTGTTGGCCCTCTGCGTCGCGCTGGTCAATGCTGGATCTGGTCTTACGGCCTTGTGGGTGCTCCTGACCTGTGTGGGATATGTGCTGGTCCTATTCTTCGTTGTCCGGCCGCTTTTCATAAAACTGCTGCGCCGGACCCATTCGCTCCAGGACGGTCCTTCACAATCTATGATCGCACTCACGCTGCTTATTGCGCTTACCTCGGCCTTCTTCACCGGCGTTATTGGGGTGCATCCCATCTTCGGCGCCTTTCTTGCAGGCCTTATCTGCCCACATGAAGGCGGGTTCGCGATCAAGGTTACTGAGAAAGTTGAGGACTTGGTGTCAACCTTGTTTCTACCGCTATACTTCGCACTTTCCGGCTTGCAGACCAATCTTGGGCTTCTCGACAATGGTATCACCTGGGCCTATGTCATCGGCGTCATCTCTGTAGCATTTTTTGCAAAGTTCGGTGGGGGTGCACTGGCAGCGCGACTCAACGGCCTCGTATGGCGTGAAAGCTGCACAATTGGTGTCCTAATGTCTTGCAAAGGCCTGGTGGAGTTGATCGTGTTGAACATTGGGCGGAATGCAGACATCCTGAGCGAGCGGACTTTTACGATATTCGTCGTCATGGCTCTTGTCACCACGTTTTCAACGACTCCCTTGACTGCGCTTCTCTATCCGCCTTGGTATCAGCGCAAGTTAGAGTCGTGGAAGCGCGGTGAGATCGATTGGCAGACCGGACTTCCTCTTCTTGATGGCACATCGGACGGCGACGGCGTATCGGTGCAAAAGCTGGAGTCAACCAAGATGCAAAGTCTACTGATCTACCTCCGACTTGATAGCATGCCGACTTTGCTCGCTCTTGTCTCTCTTTTCGGCAGCCGAGCTGACAGTCACAGCACACCAAAGAAGCATCCGGCTTTGGAAAGAGAATTTCCGGCCACAGAAGCTACGTCTGCCACGCTTTCCGAGAGCAAGCGTTACATTCAGGTACATGGAGTCCGCCTCGTAGAGCTCACTGAGCGTGGCTCGTCAGTGATGAAGGTGACTGAAGTCGACGAGTACAGTTTCTTTGATCCTGTGCTCAACGTTTTCAGAGTCCTTGGACAGGTATACAACCTTGCTGTCTCAGGCGAGGTGGCAGTCATTCCCGAGAGTACTTATGCCGAGACGCTGGTCAACAAAGCAGTGGAAGAATCCTCAAATCTGCTGCTTCTACCTTGGAGCGAAACGGGCAGCATCAGCGAATCCCAAACCATCTCTTCAGATAGTGTGCAGAACAAGCTGGCTAGCGACGCATATGCCGGTTTCATCAACCAAGCTCTGGAACTGGCACAGTGCAACATTGCCGTGTTCATCAACAAAGGTTTCAGTGGCACATTAAAGCAGCGGCCTTCAGCGCTAAAGCGTTCTATGAGCGCGCTTAGCCTGCGGAGTCACCGTGAACATTCTACCGCTGTGAAGACTGATCGGAGTCATCACATCTTTTTGCCCTTTTTGGGCGGCCCTGATGGAAGGGTAGCCCTTAGACTGGTTCTACAGCTGGCAGAGAACGCCGAAGTTACGGCTACAATCGTCCACTTCAAACACGCTGGCAGTGGGGCTCAAGAAGCAGATCAGACAGAGCATACGTCGTTCGAGCCAAAGACTGACAACACATCACCCTCGCAGGCGCCCACGACGAGCGGCGAAGATGACGATTCGGCCTTCTTCGCGACTATGCAGCGCTCACTCGCTGATGCACTGCAGTCTAAAGTCATTTTCAGAACGACAAGCGCAGAGAGGCCAACGGAAGCCATCATTTCGACGGCCGAGCGAGAAGTTGGCTCTAATCCAAGGAACGCCGGTGACATTGTAGTTGTGGCACGTGGAAAAGGGAACGGAGGAACGTGTCTTGGTGCGATTGCGGACGCCATTGTTTCCAGCAATGTCAAGGCAAGCTTGCTTGTTGTGCAGGCCCGTGTGATGAGTGATTGAGACACTGTCACACAGGCTGCAGCTTTATGAAGTCATGATACTCATTATGGTCCGCAAAGAATGATTCCGATTGCCCGCCTGAACGACTCAATAGGAGGAGCATCCGTTATCAGAAAGGTAGGTGCAGTTGTTTCAGATATGCGAGGGGAGTCTGAAACACTGCGCGGTGCGTTAGTGAATTTGGGTAGGGTCATGCCAAAGTCACATGTCAGCAGTGGACGCATGTGAAAGTCGTTCCGTGCCCAGCCAGCTGGAGGCGCGTCAGCCGCCAGACGTACCTCCGTACCCTTTACCTTTGAAAAATACTCCGGCTCGGATGTAAGTAAGCGAAGCGTGCCTATTGCGATCGGTCGTCCCGCCCGGTCGGTCGGATGAGGAGAGGCGTCCGTTTCGGCGCCGTTGTCGCCGTCGCTGCGCCTCCTGTCGACGTATGTTTCCAGATGTAGAAATTGAAGAGTGTCGATGGGCCCCATGATCCAGCCGTCCCTACCAATGAGGGATCCGCTGGAAGTGATACAGTTGTCATCCGGGGAGCCTGACACACAGCTGCAGATGATTGGTCTTATCTCCTCCGTCGCATTTGGGCACTCTCTGAGCATGCATACCTTTTTGTCGCCATCACACCGGTCTGTATTGCGTTGGGAACAGAGCTGGGTCAGAGGGTCATCCTGTCATGGACAGGAAAGCCCGGACTCCATCCGCGTCATGTGCAGGGCAGCACCTTGCGGTCATACTGCAACATGCAGCCTATGTGCAGCCCCCTTTGGCCAATGAGAAAGCGATCGCATCCAGGCATGTGCACCGTGCCTGAAATTTTCTCCAGGCATGTGAATGGAAGACATTATGTCGCGTATCGATGCAGCAGTGCAGAGAGGCGAACGGATGGAGCTGTGACCGTAGATGGCATTACCCCATGGATGACTAGGCATTCCCGCCATCCCATCTTTCTGCATTTATATTCCCTGACGTCTCATTTGATCCCTATTCCTGGCGCGGCGTCATCGCTGTGCAGGCCTCAGCTTCTGAGACATCAATCCTCCTGCACCTTACCCACCTGTAGCGTCGTATACGGCGCTGACCAGCCCAAATATTCGCTGACCGCAAGCTCTCGATCTGGCTATTATAATGTTACATATTTGGTCGAGCGAGGTAATTCACAGTCGGAGGAAGAAGACTGGCACACTCCGCATAATAGCGCCACCCTAACTCCGTCATAGTTGACTAGCGCATTACGGCAATCCCATGATCAATGATCACGGGTAGCGGTCAGTCTTTTAGCCATGTAGTTTCCCCAATAGCCGGCCGAAATAATGACACTGACCGACGGCAGTTGTTCATTCCGCCCTTTGATCTTTGAGCGCATCGCAACAATACACAACTCCGTCCGCTTGCGCTTCGGTCCTGCCGCTCAGGACACGCAGCGAATGGACCGGGTACCTGCATGGACTCGATATACAGCTCGACACGGTGCCATGGCGGCGGAAGAACCGAGAATGGATGGGTAGACAAAGGGCCGAACAAACGATTGAGGCAGTCAAGGAGCGATATCTCCATACTACAGCCAGTCACCCGATTGGCTCGTGGCCCACTTTGTACGCTCGGGTCAATCGCTGAGAGCCTTGGGCTCACGGCGGAACATGCCAGGACCCAGCTGCATCACTCTTACGGCCAAGATGAGAGGGAACAGCAGCTCGTGCAGTTGCGGACAGCAAAGACTGCAGAGGAGTGGAAGACCGCAGCCCTGGAGCTAGACCGGCTAGAGGGATGCAACAAGTGGAAGGAGGTCGACGAGACTGAGGAGGAGGAATATGATCCCAAGCTCATCCGGGCAAGACTACAGCGGCTGCAAGATGCAGTCGAGCGAGGAGACATCGAGGACATGCGCTTCCAGATCCGCACTGCTCTTACGAGGGACCTCGGGGGCATGGGGAATGTGCGCCTCTACCGGCACTGTCACATTGGCACGAAGTTGCTCATTGAGAAATATATCGAAACGGTATCGCTCGCAATCGATGCTGTTGTCGAGACATCTGGTTTGGAGCCGCGACTGGTAGGTGAGCTTATGAAGCATACGAGACAAGCATTTGGGCGGAGCGCGCTCCTTCTTTCCGGTGGCGGCACGCTTGGTATGAATCATATCGGAGTGGTCAAGGCGCTTTTTGAAGCGCGTGTATTGCCACGCATCATCTCTGGAGCATCGGCGGGTAGCATTGTCTGTTCTGTGCTGTGCACGAAGACAGACGAGGAAATGCCTGCCGTCCTGGAAGAGTTTGCTGAGAGCGATCTTGGCGTGTTTGAGAAGGTCGATGAGCCTGCTAAGTTGACGACGGCAATCAAGCGCTTGCTCACTAAAGGGGTCATCTATGATATCGGCAACCTCAAACGTGTCATGCGCGGTTTACTTGGCGATCTGACCTTCCTGGAGGCTTACAACCGCACACAACGCATATTGAGCATTTGTGTCTCGAGCGCTAGTGCTTTCGAGGCGCCGAGGCTGCTTAACTATGTTACCGCGCCTGACGTTGTGATTTGGTCGGCTGTGGCAGCTTCGTGCTCGGTACCCTTGGTCTTTAACCCGACAGACATACTAGCCAAGGATCGAAGTACCGGAATTGTCGACAAATGGGACGAGGAAGGAGGCCGATGGATAGATGGGTCTGTCGACAATGACCTTCCGATGACAAGACTGGCAGAGATGCTTAATGTCAATCACTTCATTGTCTCGCAAGTCAATCCTCATGTCGTCCCGTTCCTCTCAAAGGAGGAAGATGAGCTTGCCACGGACGCCTCTCGTTCCAGTCCTTCATTCGTGCCTGTTCCTGGATGGATGAGCACCATGGCGAATCTAGCGAAAGGCGAGGCTCTACACAGATTACATGTCATGTCTGAGCTCGGTCTATGGCCGACAATGACGACGAAGATACGTTCTGTGCTCGGACAACGATACGCTGGAGACATCACGATTCTTCCCGAGATTTCGTATACTCAATTTCCATACATTTTGTCCAACCCAACAAAAGACTTCATGGAACAGGCGCTTTTCAACGGCGAGCGCGCAACCTGGCCCAAGATCAGCCGAATCAGAAACCATCTAGCGATCGAGCTCAAGCTCGATGAGGCTGTGCGCAAGATGACCCGCAAGATCGCATTCAGCTCCAGCCAGGTCGACCTGAGGATGAACCAATTCCAGCGGTCACCAACAGCTGCTCGCACGGGAAAGAAGCTTTCGCGGCATGGCAGTAAAGGGAGCTACCAGAGTGCTACAAGCACGATTGTTCCGCGGCAATCTTCAGGCAGGCAATCTGTCCATCGACCCATCAAGTCGATGTTCGAGCCGGCAATTCATACCCCAGAATCGCCGCATCTCAAAGTCCCAGGGCCCAGCAATTCAGATTACTTTTCCTCTGCAGACGACAGTCTCTCGCCTAGGTCCACGACACCGACGCCGCAGTCAGACGCGGACGATCCCTATCACGATTCCGAGTCTCCTCCATCAACATCGCCAAATGCGAATGTAGAACTGTGGTCGCACCAAAGACAAAGTACTTTCGTTCCATTCGCATCTCAACCGACCACGCCTAGCATACCCTACCGGTCCTTCGCAGCATCGACATCAGGTTCGCCCGCCAGCCCGCGGACGCCAACCCAGACCACGCCCTCTTTGGCAATGACATCAGGTCCCGAGCGGAGGCCCAGCTCACCCGAGCTCCGCTATAAGAAGCTGTTCCACGGGCGCGTGAGCCCGATGCCTACCATAAGGTCCCAAGCTGGCACACCCGAACCGGTGGACCCTAAACAGTCTCGCTCGTCGCGGAGGTTTAGTAAGCTGGGTTTGAATATTGATCTTACAGGTGGGAAGGGGAAGTCAGAGAGACGGAAACGAAGTCTGAGTACTGGGTTGTCCGGGTTGAAGCCACCTGAATAGTAGGGGAAGGAAGGGTGGGGGGGTTTTTGGATCGCGACGTTTTTATTCGTTTATTTTGTAGAAATCTTGATACCATGACTTTATCTGTGCCAATCGTCTTTGTCTTTGAAGGAAATATAGACAAGACATATTGAGTATCTTTACTCTTCTTATTTGAGGGTGCTGGGTAAGGCAGCGTGTTGTCGAGCTCGGCCTTGTACCTGCCGTTTTGGGGTTAGCTTGTGATAGGGTCACGAGATAAGATCAGCCTGTGCATTATTTATTTCCATCAATACGCTCTCCCTCTTTGTACATGTATCGGGCCTGGGGAACCCAAAAGCCATCAACATTATGGAGAAGGACGACTTACCGCGCTACAGTACATCCGACGAATACGCTGCACTGAGACAGCGTAGACAATGGCGGAAGCGCATCTTGAGACTTGCCGTTCTGGTCGCCTTCGGCTTCGCTCTCTTCCAATGGAGCTCCGGCACAAACAACCCCAAGTCTACAAGCGATCAAGAACTACTTTCGAAAGAAAGACTGAATGCCGACTATGCCACCTGCTCGAAGCTCAGACATACGCCCCAGGACCCTAGTGGCCCGCGCGAAGCCAATGCTCGTTGGCAAAGGACTCAGAAGCCGGTGCTCATCCGTAATGCTACAGTCTGGACAGGCGAAGCTGTAGCCAGCTCTTCGTCGCAAGAAGCAAGCGCAGACGAAACTTACACCTGGATCCACGCAGACGTGTACTTGGAAAAGGGCCTTATCCAGCGAGTCGAGCCCGGCATTTCGCCAAGCTCTCTAGCAGCAGACTATGAGACGTGGGATGCTAAGGGAAGGCTTCTAACGGCTGGAATTGTCGATATGCATTCGCACGCTGGTGTTGATACTCTGCCCGGACTGGTACGTTTCCCAAACGAGCTATGCGAAAACTACTTATATTCCAACCAAATCTCACCAATTACATAGGTCGGAAGTTCAGATGACAACGAGCTATCAAGCGATACGACCCCCTACGTGAGGAGTCTAGATGCTTTCAACCCTCTGGATCATCAGCTGGAAGTGATCAAGTCCGGAGGTGTCACAACTTCACTAATTCTTCCCGGATCGGGAAACAACATCGGAGGCGAAGCCTACGTGATCAAACACGCTGTCGGACCATCTAATGGGCGTCCTGAGGTAAGCGCAGAGGACATGCTTGCAGATCCTGATCAGAACTGGCGGTACATGAAATGTGCCTGCGGTGAGAATGCCAAGCGAGTATATGGGGAGGTTGGGAGGGACTATGGACCCTTCAGCCGGATGGGAGAAGCCTATTACTTCCGACACGCCTTTGAACAAGCGAGCAACCTCGTCAGAGTCCAAGATGACTGGTGTGATGCCGCCGACCGACTCGGCGCAGAGAACATGCCCGAATACCTTCCCGCGCCACTCGAATGGGAAACCCTCGCAGCCGCGCTCCGCGGCCAAGTCATGGTCAACACCCACTGCTACACCATTCCTGACCTCGAAGCCTTCGTGCGCCATACCAACGAGTTCAACTTCTCCGTCCGCGCTTTCCACCACGCGCACCAGACCTATCTCGTTCCTGAGATTCTTAAACGCGCGTACGGAGACCGTCCGCCTGCTGCGGCGCTGTTTGCGGATAATATGTATTACAAAGCCGAAGCGTATATTGGTTCTGAGCAAGCGGGGAAGATTCTATATGAGAATGGGATTACGCCGGTTTATGTCTCTGATAACCCTGTGTTGAATGCTCAGCATGTCCTCTTCGAAGCCGCGAAGGCTTTTAGGAATGGGTTGCCCTATCATGTTGCGCTCGCGGGAGTCACGTCAGCTTCGGCGGAGCTGCTTGGGTTGGGCGAGAGGATTGGGAAGGTGAAGCCCGGGTTTGATGCGGATGTCGTGGTTTGGGACTCCGATCCGCTCTCTGTGGGCGCGGCACCGGTGCAAGTCTGGATTGATGGGACGCCGCAGTTTGAAAAGCCTGTGGTGTTGAAGAAGCCTGATGCCGGTCCGATTGAAGCGCAGGTTCACTATAATGATACGCTGGAGGCGATCACCACGACCAGAGATATTGTGCTCCGGGGCGTCTCATCCGTTGTGCTCCCAGAGTTGAAACGTCAACTGTCTTCGACCACTCAGGATACCGACTCAGTACTCATTAGAAACAGTCAAATAATCTGCGCAGGTCAATGCGAAGATGAGATAGCAATCATCGATCCCAAACCCCTCACCATTCACCTCCGAAACGGCCACATCCGGACACCACTTACAGCAGTGGGCAGCTTCCTAGGGCTCGTAGAAATCGCAGCAGAGGAAGATACCCAAGACGGATCGAACGACGACTCGACCTTCTCCGCCGCTCTGGACGGCCTCTCTCTGCAAGGCAAAAGTCTAGCCGCCGCATACTCGCACGGCGTGACGCGAGCCATCTCCGCTCCTGCGTCGAGCGGAGAAGGTCGCAAAGGCGTGAGTGTAGGTTTCCGCACGGGCGCGAAACATTCTCTAGAGGAAGGAGCGGTCTGGGAGGATGAGGTGGCGGTGCATTATACGCTTACTCTAGGTGCGAAGTCGGAGAAGACGCCTAGTCTGTCGAGCGCGGTTGATGCGCTTAGGAGGAAGCTTTTGAAGGCTGTTAAGGCTGGGGAGAAAGATGATCAGGGGGGTTTGTCTCTAGAAGATGCGAAGCTGAAGCAAGTCGTGCAGGGGGAGATGCCGCTTGTTCTGGACGTGCATAGCGCGGATACCATCGCTTCGTTACTGCGGATGAAGATCGATATCGAATCGGCCATGCGCCGGGAAACCGACTCAGCCGACAGAACGCTCCCCCTGATCCTCTTCGGAGGCGCTGAGTCGCATCTCCTCGCCGAAGAGCTAGCAACAGCGAACGTCAGCGTCATCCTGGCCCCTCTACTCCCATACTCGGAGACATGGGAACAGCGCCGCTCACTAACCGGCGCACCGCTTACGAGCGGCACGGCGGTCGATGTGCTCCATGCCGCAGGCGTGCAAGTGGCCATTTCCACCAAAGAGGATTGGGAGACGAGGGACTTGGGGCTCATGGCTGGGATTACTCACGCGAATAGCGATGGCAAGATCAGCGAAGACGAGGCGTGGTCGATGGTGTCATCGAACATTTATTCCATGCTAGGTCTGGACTCTCGAGGACTTGGCAGTAGTGGTGCTACTGCTGCTGGGGACAAGGAGTTCGTAGTTTACGACGGCAACCCGCTTGAGATCGATAGTCGCGTGAGAGTTGTAGCAGATGGGAGAGGCGAGGTGACTGTCTGGACCTGATGCTGCATAAAAGACGTTGCGTGTAGACTGACAGAGCGCTTTCCCCATCGCCTAGTCTCAACTTCTCTGCATCTCGTATAGAGCACCCCATGCCCTCTGATAGCAGGGGTTCCAACAGGATCCAATTTGAAAGTAGGTTGTATAAGAACCGATGCCCTTCTTCCCGCCCTCTTCCCTTTTTCCCTTCCTTCCTTCATTTCGGCTTTCTCTAGCCCCTCTTCTTTTCTTTTCCTTTTTCCACTCTCTCTCGAAGAAAAAAGAAAAGAGGGAAAAAAAAAAGAACGAAACTAAAATAACAGAAAGGAAAAGAGAAAAGAAAGAGTCTTCATGGCATACTCCAAACCCTCCCAAGAGTGAGGTTTCTTTTTCTCGTATTACGTATCTTCGCCAGAGAATCTCCTATGGTATCATCCATCTCCCGTTTCCTAAGACCTCATACGTCGCACAAGCCACACGAGGATTGTATCTGTGAAAAAGGCAAGTCTCTTCCCAGAACCGCGCCGTTTCTGCTGTAAAACCCTTCCTATCCTCTCAAGATTTAAGGACGGACGTGACTTTTGCTCGCTGTAGGCCAAAAGAGGCTCAAAAAAAAAAAAAAAAAAAAAAGACAAGAGGCATTGAGAAGAGGGTGTGTACACACGGAAGAAAATCAGGTTGGACAGGAGCGGTGCGTATACGACAGAAATCGTTTTCCTATCGACCGAAAGAAGAAGATGAAAACCAATCCCCTCCTCCTCCTCCAAGCGAATCCCTCGCCTCGGTCGGCGTCGCGTCCGCGATGCGAATACTCGGCAACCTGCCGATCTCCGGGAGGAGCGGGGCGCCTGTGGCGGAGGAGCGCGGCCGGCTATTGTGCTCGACTTGGTGGGGACCTTCGGCTTCGCGCGGTGCTGGTCCTGATCCCAGTTCGGACTCGGGTCCTCGTGCCGAGGGGAAGGGATCTCCGCCGTCGTCGTCGCCGCCACCGATACCGCCACCGCGTCGCTCGCGGATAGGCGAGGTATAAGGTGGCGCTTCCTCGAAGCCTTCGCCTTCGTACGAAGGGGGTTCGGGGTGATGGTCGGCAGAGGTCGAGGGGGGGATACGACGGGACTCGCCTAGATCGGCTGTTTCGATCGATGGACGGGGAGGAAGAGCAGTAGAAGCAGCGTTGGAGGAAGCTCGACTCCGCGTGCCTAGTCCCAAGGGGGAATGGGTTCGAGAGGAGGCAGTGCGGGAGTGCGTTGCGGAGGGTCGGGAGTGGTTCATCGAGACGACTTCGAAGTCGCTTCCGGCGCGGCCGAAAGGAGGAAGATCCATTTCGCCGCTGCCGTCCCGGCCACCGCCAACGTCCTGCGACAGGTCGGAGATGTAGGAGCCGGCTGTGCTGCCGGAGCGGCCGCGCTGGTGCAGGTATGGCCGGATGGAGTCGTGTGCGGACCAGGGGCGAATGGTGCCGGTGGCGCCTCCGCTCATGCTCGCGGCGGAATCTAAGAGCGGCCGATCTGACTCGTTGGAGTTGGCTCTTATCCTCGTCCCGTCGTGTCGGGCTACACCGAGATCCGCGTAGCTTACGCTGCTTACCCGTCGGTCTCGCGATCGTGAATGGTGTTCTGCAATCATTGCCACCGCGCCAGAGATCTCTCGAGCTTCCTCCGCTGCCCTGCTTTCTTGCGTGATGCGACAGAGTTCCGCCTGATCGTTCCTCGCCCGTGCCTCTCGTCTCCGCCGTCTTCGATCATCTCGTTCCGCGATCTCCTGTCGTCTCTGTACTCTGATTTGGTATAGATTCTCCATCTCCTCGTCGCGACGATGCTCCTCCTCGCCTTCGGATTCGGGCGCTTCAATTACCACGTCTACGCCATCTCGCTCCCCTTCTCGAGCCAATATCCGTTCATTCTCCCTCACTGATCGCGAATAGGCCGGTAACGTCATGACGGACCGAACGCTCGTATGTCGATCAACGGTTGCGCCGTTCTCGTTGATGCCCTGCTGCATCTGGGCTCGCTCCAGATCGAGAACATTCTGCACGCTATTCCGAGCACTGCGCAGATGCAACGTCGGGACGGAGGGATTCTCTTGCAGCCGGGCACTGTAGCCCGTTTTGGAGGTGAACGTTGCCCGTGGAGTCCATGCTTCCCATTTCCTCTTCAGAAAGGCGGTTGGGATGTATTTCGGATCGGGGTGTCTTCGGCGGACGGCTCTGAGGCTGATGTAGGCGAAGATGGCGAGGGAGATGGCGATGGCGACGGATACGATTGCCTATGATGATGTATGTGTCAATAGACGCCGGTGCGGACCGTCTTGAAAGCTGGAGGGGGTTTTCGTACGATGATGACCGTTTGGGTTCTGGCGCCGTGGTGCTCAGGCGGGGGAGACTGTCGTTTGCTCAGTTGCAGCCATGCTGCCATCGAAGCTCCCATTTCGTCCTGCTGCAAGTGCAAGCCCCGACGCTCGGGCGACGCTATGGCATCAGGTGCTGAATCGGAGGCACCACGGGCGTGTTACAGAGGTGATGCAAGACGCTCGAGGAAGTGGTACTAAGTCGGCTTCGGAGAGTTCACCACCAGCAATCCTGTCTAGCTTTCTATTCTTGCTGACGCGGCTGAGTACCTAGGTAGGGTATCGTCTCGTGGTTTGGCAAGTAATCAGATGCCGTAGATGATCTTTGGTCCTGCGTAAGCACTTGATCAAGAAGATGGGATGCAGTACTTAGTAAGTACTAGTAGCAGTAAGGAATTCCCTTGCAATGCGACTGCAACGGTCTAGTCTGATCGGGTTCCGCATGGCGCACGTTGAAACGCGCAGCGCGCAGCGGCCGATGTGGCTCAGCTCCCATCTGCCGCCAGCTTTAAAGCTTCTAAGCCGCGTGCGAAGGCGTCGGTTGGCCGGGAGCCCTCACCCTCCCGCAACGTTGCCAATCATAGTAGCCGAGCCGAGGATAGATCCGCCGCTACCAATGACGTGGGCGCTTTCATCGGTCTAGATTCGCCCTGTCTGTACCTCTGCGCCCACGAGGCAATGCATTCTATGGTGCTATTCTGAAACCATGCGTCGCGAAGGCTCAGTAGCATTCGTTCAACCGGTACATCATATGAGCTAAGGACATTCGCGGAAGATGGGGACAAGCTTGCGACGAAGACAGAAAAGCGTACGAAACAAGGAAGGGGAAAAGGGCAATTCCTATCTCAAGCGCTTCCAATCTGCTCGCTTTTATCGTGATAAGAAAAGTGAAGAGAATAATTGTCTATTCTAGTCGGTCGTCGAGATTGGGCTCTCTACACCCATCCTACAATTCACGGCATCACCTGCGGATGTTGGCAATACAGCAGTCCCATGACCTAAGTAGAGATGCGATATCCTTTTCAAGCCCAGGGATCCCAAGTGCGCCTTTGTTTCAATCCGCCAGCGCGAAGGACGACGGACCGGGGGAAGCTGGTACCAGCGGAAATGGACAGGTTTGGCAATGTCCCAGACCGTTGTTGAAAGATCCTCATCGTTTTCATTTTCACTCTCTAAAGTCATTAATTCATCGTGCCCGTCGATCAGGCACAAGCGCATAAACCCGCACGGGATACAACCCCTTCGGGAACCCCTTCTGCAACTCGGTAGCCACGAGCCTGAGTCCCGCATCATTGAAAAGCCGCCGGAACTTCGTGTCCGTGCGGGAGACACTACTGTCGACCTCGTCGTAGATATCCTGCCCAAAAGGATCATTGCTCTGGTTCTCCTTGACGACGATCCAGCCGCCTTCGCTCAGCACGGCGGGGAGCCGCTGGAGGTAGGCCACGAACTGCGCGTCTGTGAGCTGGCCCACGCACCATTGGTTCCAGATCAGATCGTAGGGGCCCTGGTCGGGATACCAGCCTTCTAACCCGACGTTGTAGATCTCGCCGATGCCCGGCTTGCCCTGGACTTGGTCTGTAAAGCTCTTGACGGGCTCGACAATGTCCACCGTCTCCGCGACCTGAGTTAGGAAGCCCTCTGCGATCCTGCCGATCCCCGCGCCGCAATCGACGGCTCTGCGCAACTTCTTGCCCGGCGGGAAGATGTCGGATTGCCGGCGGAGTTTGGCGAGGAAGTTGCTCGAGCCTTGCAGGTCGATGCGGGAAACTTGGGGGAAACCGCCGAGGACGCCGTTCACCGTCGGTTCGGTCGAGGACCAGTATTGGATCGCGGCTTCGTGGTTGATCAGGGAGTCTGGGGCGGCATTGGGGTCGGCGAAGAGGACTTCTTGGGCTGGGCTGTCACTTTCGACAGTGTCGTCGAAAGTCCGTTGTTTCTTGGCTGCATCGCCGTTGAGTTCCTCGCTCTTTCGTTTAGGTGAAGACATTGTAGAGGTTAATGTCTCTTTCTACGGTTTTATTTTGTCTTCGAACCCAGGAAACTTTCGACCGAGGTCGAGGCATTGGACGCAAGGACGAACTCGTGATTGATTCGCTTAGCGCGGGAGCTAGCGGCTGTGCTCTCGCATCACCAGTGTTTACACGGTGACCCGTGTGTACACCGTGTGAGCCGCGTGTAAGGACCGTGTGGACCGAGTGTGACTACAGCGTAATAACCTATCATACTCTTATGGCTTTACATTTTCAAAAACTATTCTGCAACCATCATGTCTAATCTTTCGGGATTTCTGCACTATAACTCCTTTGTGTAGTATAAATAGAACCATGCAACCAGCATTTTCGGAAATATGAGAGACTCAAATCATTCCTAACTCTAGGACATTTCAAAAACGTCTGCCCTCTATATCGGCAGCAGGAACTTCCCTTCGTCACAAATCAGTCATGAATTAGCGTTTTTCTGAAGGTGGAAAAGTTGTATGTCAATGCAAGAGCAGGTCGATGGATGAAAGACGACCAATGCGCGAGTACGATCCAGATGCCGGACTGCGTTGGTACTTATATAACTAGAAAAAGAAGCCCGTCCTAAACTCCATCCAAAGCCTTAACCAAACCGAAACGGCATCACATGCCCAGCCACCCTTCCTCTGCCCAGGTAAAATCTAGCATCAGAACCAACTCCCTCTAGCTCTCCGCGACCGGGTTCTCATCAGCTAAACGAAAACGTCAGCATATCAACCATCCCCAATCAGCCTCTTCCACCCTCTTTGTGAGACAAACCATTTAGAATCCCCTCCTTAATCAAGTCCTCGGGCTTCGGCCGATTCGACAATTGCTTCTCCAGACTATCAGCGCGCATATGCTTCTCCAGCTCGCGCTGCTTCTCCTGCAAAGCCGGCGCAGCAGGCCCACCGGCGAGAATGTTGCGCTCGACTAGCTCTTCCTTCTCTGGTCGGTGGGCGAGACCCTATTGGCAAGACGAGAGTATTAGCAAATGGAACGTGTTCTTTCGCAAGCCCTCCTTCCTCTTTGGCCTTTCTGCACGCTCCTTTCTTCTTTGAACATTGTTCCTGCATCGCTCTTGCCTTATTCTCTTCTCTCTATTTCCCCCTGGAAACCCAACTCAACCCAACACCCCATCTCCAACCAACCCCAAAATACGTGACAGACCAATAAAACGGTGTGTAGAGAGCAGAGACGCCGGTGGCCAAAAAGGAAAAAAGGAAAGAAAAAAAATAAAAAAAAAGGCAGAGCCTCCAACCAAATATCCAACCAATCTAACCTACCTTCCGCAAATTATCCATCACCCGCTGCCGTTCCAGCTCAGCCGCTTTAGCCTGCAAGGCGGGCGCCGCCGTGGTATCGAGCAAGATATGGCGGTCCTTGAGATCCTGCTCGTCCGGGCGGTGCTGCAGAGCCTTCTCCAGCGAGTTGCGGCGTTCGAGGGAATTGGTTATGGGCGCCGTGTCGACCGTGTTGTCGCTGTTCTCTGTTGTGGGGTCGGTGGGGTGTTGGGTGGCCATTATAGTCGAGGTTGGGTTGGTGTTGGGAGGGTGGGAAAAGAATGGGTGGTGAGGGTGTTAAGTTGGTTGATTGCGGATCTTGGGATTGGGGAGCTTTGGGGTGAGTGTTCTGAAGTGGACAGTAGTGGCAGTTGATGGAAAGAGGTGAGTGGTGGAGTGGTGAGTACAGCAGTCGAGTTGACAGCGACGAAGATCAAGAGTTTCACATGCACGGTTGCTAAGGACAAGCTAGCTGGCATGCAAAAACAGTCAAGGGAACGGGGACTCGAGAGAGGTCCTGCCTCTGGGCGGTAAAACGCGCGCGCATGTGAGCTGCTGTTTCCCAAGGAAACAAGGTTGCGTGACGTTTTGCGGGGAAAGCTCCAGACTCCGTTCCCACTTTCCCAGCCCGGCGCCTCGTGATCGTCGTTTCAGCTGAGTCTGGATTCTGGGGGCACTCCGCAGTCCGCACTGGCGGTGAAGGGCGCTTAACTCGAGAGTGCTGTAATGACGACGAACGATGAATGCAAACACAAGCCGCGCCGCCAACAGAGCACTTACTAGCGATGATGGGCAGCTTTAGAATAAATGAGTGAGACTGGAAGGCAACGCCCTTTCTTCTCCAGATTGCCATGCGGCATTACGCATTAGCTAACATATGGTACAATGACCCATTGCTCGCAATCGAGCCAATGGCCTTATCCGCCAGAAAGGTATCTCAATCCGGTTCAGATGCATTCATGTCGTGTTTCATGCCTCCATCCTCTACCGCCACAACTCAACTCGTTCGTGTGTTCATTCTCCACTTTTCAATAAGTAGCCGCCGTGCGAGGCACTCGAGGTACCCGTGCAGCTCTTTGCGTTGGATGATGCGCTTAAGCACCCTCGTCGTCGTCACCGACGCGGATCTGGCCCTCGCCGCTGAGGCCCTGAGACCAGAAGCCGCCGAGCTCAACGTTGCTCTCAGGCATGCTCTGGTGGGTGAACAGAAGCCAGGCACCGAAGATCGGCTTGGCGAGGATGTCAAGGATGGCGTAGGCGATGATCTCCTCGTCAGGGTTCATGTTGCGGGAGCCGTCGGCAATACCCCAGATGATTGGGTAGACGGTCCAGATGATGAGGGTGAAGCCACCAATGGCAGCGAAGAAGTTGCCGACCTTGCCGCCCTTGTTCATGGCCATGCCGCGGCCGTGGTAGGCGAGCTGCCAGATCACGACGAGGTAAGCAATGCAGGCAATGGCGTACCAGCCCCACTTCTGCGGGGTGCCCTCAGCGCCGTAGGCGGCGAAGAGACCAGTCAGGATCATGATCAGGTCAGCAACGATGGCGATCAGGATGCTGCCACCGTTCATGCCAGCGAGCAGGCACAGGTCGAGCAGCAGGAGCGGGGTGGTGATGGACCAGTCAATGTAACGGGCGTAGTAGACCTCACGGTAGATGTCGTGGGTGGTGTCCGGGACGTGCTGGTGCGACTCGCGCTCCACAACGTGGTGGTAGCTAGCGCCGTGGCCGCTGGCCATGGCGAAGTAAGACAGAGCAGCGGTGATGGTGATCAGCGTGGTGATAACGTGATACAGACGCTTAGACTGCAAGGTTGTTAGCTTGCTGATCAGAGGATTGATTGGGAGCTCCAAAACTGACCATCGGCACGCTCCAGGACATGCCGGAGAAGACGACGCTGGCGACCAGCATCACAACGAAGACAACCCTGTAGTCGGTGTTAGCTCGCCGTTCAAAATGATGGCTTTTGTGAGTATGCTGAGAGCTTCCCCATCGAGCTTCTTCCATCGACAGAGCTCAAGCTTGTCGCCTCTCAGAGCTCCATCTGAACGTCGGAAGCTCGATGAAGCTTCAACAACCATCTCAGTCGAGTGTTACGTACCATAGCGTCCTGTTGCCAGTCTCGCTGGCGGTCTGGTACTCCGGGAGCGAAGGTACCACGGTCGGGACTGGGGAAACCGACGCGGTAGGAGCGACGGTAGCCGTCGCGGAGACGGTCTTCTTAAGAGCCTCAACAGGGTCGACGATCATCTTGACGGTAGTATCTGATATGCTTCACAAGATGAAAGGTGATGAGAAGCAAGGCAGGATGGGGGGAAAGGGGAAGAGGAGATGGTTTTGAGGGAAGATTGGAGCTTGAAATCAGGTTACAGGAAAGCGGGGACGGTTGGCGAGGCAAAGCAAGCAAGCGTGCGTGCGTGCATCTATCGCACCCAAGCTCCCAATCGCGATCGGGAAATTGACGTCACGACGATGCCATCCGGCCATTCAATGTCGCGCGGCGTCTCCCGAAGCGAGCGACGCGATCCACGAGCCGTTGCATGCATCTGACAGCTTTGGAGCTCTCCCCAAATCGCACCCAGGTACGTACCTCACGGCGGCTAATTTAGCAGCCATGGGAGAGTAGTACAACTCTCATTGCCAGCAGAGCGAGGACAACGAGCTTTGGAAAAGGGCGCGCACACGTAGTGATGTGCTGTTATAAACCATCGCTTCGATAACGATCATCAGCCACTCCCGTAGCTTTCCTCTCTCCAACGGGTTGAGACACTGATGGATAGCCGATGACGATTGCTTCCGCGGCTTGCCGTCGTCAACAGAATCAAGGCAGAGACAGCCGCCTAGCAGGCCCAATCTATACGATCTATTTACGATCTATTATTGCACTTGATGGCATTGAGCATATTATTACTCCGGTTGCCATTTTATCATTGCACTGAACGCGTTTGGGAAGAATTCCCGCACATGGCTACAAGGCGGCAGTGTGCGGCAAGTCTTTTAAAACAATCGCTTCTCGCCTGTATTAGGTCCGTCCATGCTTCGTGTCTTACCACCAGAGTCATGATTAGGTGAATTCTAAACCAAATGATGGAAACTCCCCAGCAGTGTTTGAGAGGTTTCCAAGATTGGACCTGGACGTGCACTGGGATCCAACCTCAGGCACTCGGCGGTTACTTCCATCCATGGACAGCAGCTGAGAGGTCGGGTGACACATGCGCAGTGTTTAGTGCCTCTTTTCCCAGGCACCCATCTCACCTCACTTCTCCCTATCAGCACGTTATCTGCGGGGAAATGCTTGTCCAATGCATCCCTTCCTGCATGCATGCGAGGCGCATACGCTTCCTTCGTGCGTCCTATTCCAATCCCCTCCGCGCCGCATTCAGACAGACTTCTCGCGTCAATCGAGCAAGAGAAGGGACTATGCAGTCTCAGCGGCTTAGGCGGCTGATGCTGTAAAGGCAGTCCAGCCGCAGTCTTTTCTGTACATGCCAAACAGCATATCTCGTGCCTTCTTTCTTGAGTAAAGCCAGATGCTGGAGGCAGTGCCCGAAAGCGACACCGCCACTGCGGCCTCTTGCTTGGCAGTAGATCGCCCTCTGCAGTTCAGCTGGGCTGAGAGATGGTGAGGCTTTGACTGTGTCTGTGCCTATAACTGCCGTTCTGTGATCTGATCGTCTCGGTGCAAAGAAGAAAATACTGAAGCTCGCCATTCTGTCAAAAGAGATCTATGCTCGTGCTGCCGCTTGTTACCTAGGTATCGATTCCGCTCACCTACTTCGCACCTCCGAAGCCCAGAACACTTGGGCCGTTGGGCAGAAAGACAAATCTATCTATCTTCGCCACTAACTCTATTGCCCGTCCGACACATCGTATTGCATTGCTCCAGAATCCAGTAGCCCAGTCACCCAGAAATCGACGGAGTTTCTTTCTATACTGTCCACCACCTACGTCCTGATCATCAGTCCCAAAAGGAAAGGGGAAAACTAAAACACACAGGCTCGAACAGCTATGCGGCTCCTCTATCTTGACGCACAAGGCACCTACCACCTCAAAGAGATCGCCGACGCGCTCGAAGAGCGCTACGCCATCCTCTCTCATCGCTGGTACCCCGAAGGCGACATTTTGTACGCGGATCTCGCGAACCAGCATCGACCGGAGATCCGCGACAAGCAAGGCTGGCGGAAACTGCGGTATGCGGTCGATCAGGCGGAACGGGATGGGTATCGCTACGTCTGGATCGATACCTGCTGTATTGATAAGACGAGCAGTGCCGAGTTGAGCGAGGCGATTAATTCTATGTTCTTCTGGTGAGAGTTTTCCTTTATGCTTTTTTACCTTCGCCGGTTCTGACATTTCGGGAATTGGTCATTGATAGGTATCAGCAAGCGCAGGTTTGCTACGCGTATCTCTGGGACATCAGCAGCGAGTGTCCACCGCTTTCCGATGCGAGGGCACCAAACGAAGAAGGTGATGTGAGTGTGACGCCAGGCGATGGTCAAGACCGTCAAGCACCAGACGCGGACAGCGAGAGCGAAGTCCCTCAACAATGGCGAGTCACGTTCACGGAGTGTTCCTGGTTCACACGGGGATGGTAAGCTACAGGGCCTGTAGTCCTTCATGCCTTTTCCCACTCTCTTCAGAGCTACTCCTGCTGAATAATGTGCTCCACAGGACTCTACAAGAGCTTATAGCACCCCGCGAAGTCCGGTTCTTCGGTGTAGATTGGAACCCGCTCGGGTCATCCCACCAGCTAGTCGAGACGATTGCGGCGAGGACTCTCATCGACGCTGATCTCCTGCGTGGACTCAAAGAGCTCAAGCGATACAGTATCGCTCAGCGCATGTCGTGGGCGGCAGATCGGATGACGTCGCGGATTGAAGATCGCGCATACAGCCTCCTTGGTCTGTTCGATGTGAACATCCCCCTGTTGTACGGGGAGAGGGAACGAGCGTTCATGAGGCTACAAGAAGAAATCATCCGCCGCTCCAACGACCAATCGATCCTTGCCTGGGGGTACGACATGGCGGTAGATAAGAACCCAGGAATGTTGCTCGCTCGCTCACCCACCGACTTCCGCGGGTCTAACAACATTGCCTTTCGGGAATCTTATTCTGGAGGCAAGGCGCTCCAACTAGACAGCCAGGCTCTACGTGGGTCTTTTCTCGTGCGCTACGAAGGCGATGGACTGTGGACAGCTAGGCTAAATTGTGAGGATAGCAGCGAGGGACAGATCAAGCTGGGCATTGTTCGGCGAGACAGCTTCGGTCTGTACGAAAGACGTACTGATCCAGATGCCCCTTCCCGACATTCACAATTTGACCCGGAGAGATTGCTCCCGCTTGGGGATCCAGCCATCGTTGCAGTCGCGAGGTCCGGCCACGGCTTCTGCCCCAGGATAACTTCTAGCCGAGCTTTGGCAGTTCCCGGGTCGTCCCTTCCGGTAGACGCGTGGCGAACGCCTGACGAAGACATGACAGTTGCCGAGGAGCTTGCAAAGTTGCGAATCGTGTTATCGAGAGGAAACGAGAACTTTTACTGCGGTCCGCTCAAGATGTCGGTCTGTGCTTTCAAGGGACATGATCGTGGCTCGCTGGAAGTCTTAGGTGTTGTCCCTCGGAGTCAGATATCCGCCGTGACGAGCCTCCCGGATGCCTCGTCACTGAAACCGGTCGTGGTCACAAGATTCACGTACAACGACGCCGCCGCCCTACTAATCCATATCAGAAACCTCAACGAGACGCTAGAAGTGACCTGTACGGCGAAATATGCCATTAAGGCGGATGAGTCGAAAGACTATATCTGCCGCGGCAGCCTGGTCGTGAAAAGGCACACGCGCAAGTCGCACGACCGCTCATGGTCACTCCAGGCGTGGCGAAATTATGTGACTCACCGTGAGTACCGATTCTCGGGTCACGCGGCCACGTTCACCCTCACCCTCAAAGACGGCTGGAAGTTCTCCACTCGCATGACGGTTGTCGGCATTACGGAGCCAGAGGTCGAATTAGAATTCGAAACGCTTCCACCGCCCACCTCTCGCACGGGAAAGATGGGCGGACTGAAACGGCTCGTTGACCGCGAAGATGGCAAAGTCGAATTCGAAGCTTTTTGAACCGATGGAGTACGTCGCCTCAAGCTTACAGTGAACTGAAGATTTTTCGCAAGATTGATGCTGTTGAGGTCCTTTGACCTTAATCTCATGTGGTGGAAATATCAAGATCGAAAGAACGCCCATATGTGTCTTTGACCCCTATTCCTATTGCATAGCCGGGTTTTGCCTGCAATATTTGCGAACAGAACTGACGACTGTCTCCATAAATAGATATCGGGCTAAGTCCCGTGGTGAAAACCGAATCATCCAGACATGCCAAGGAGTCCCCTAGCACCCCACCCAGCGTAGTGAGAATCATTGTACCCAGCTTCAGCGCTAAATCCCTTTGATCAACATAGTGAAGATCAACGTACTCACCGCCAGCGGTCAATAGAGTCAGTAACAACCCAGCCCTCGGCCTGGTCACTCCAATGCGCAAGAGATCCGATAGATGAAGGCAAACAATAGCCATAGAATAAAGTACACAGGATGAAGGCTTCGAAGAGCTCGGGAACTTTTGTTGCTGTACAGGATTCGTGTTGGACAGGGTGTCTATAGTATGTTTACAAAGCGCACCGGCCGCTAGAACAGCTCGGGGAGCGCGAGAATCTACTAGGGAGGGGGTTTACGAAGAAAGCAGCCTACTCGACCAAAAGCGACTGCAACCGCGCCTC